>JAYJMJ010000354.1:7390757-7407173 GCA_036873875.1 Laminaria ephemera
GTTTTCCGTATTCACACAGCATCGCAGATTTGACTACTGCAGGTATTGAGGTCGCGCCGAATTACCACCAATTACTATTAATAGTAGAGATGTCTCCAGTTTTACGATCGGCGATCCGCTACGAGTATAGTCTATTAATAGTCCACTCAAGCATCCAGCAGCGACGTATTGACAAGGTCGGTGGTGCAGTACGTACCGTAGATTAGACTACTTGGTGGAGAGGCACTACTGCTTCCGTACGCAAACAGAACAATATTTGAATCGTGAGTACGTACTCGTCTATAGCCAAGAACGTTTCGTAGGCAGTTTGCAGTACGACGATGCGACGATACACCAATCGGCGCACCGCCGTAAGTACTGCCTGAAGCACTCACGTATATCGTATCATACGGTACCTTATATCCTCAGCATGTCCTCAAACGAGTGTCTTCAAGGCATCTCTCCTTGATACCATATGATGTGATTGATACTGACGATTTAGAGCCACAATTAATGGCATGGTATGATAAGGTGCAGACAGATGTGCGATATTCTCACCAGCGTTGTTGACCATGATGTCTACCGGGCCGAAGCCAGCTTCCGCTGCCGCCACCAGTGCCTTCACCTCGTCCCGCTTCGTGACATCTACCTTGAAGCTGAGTACTCGCTCGCTTCCAACCTTGGCCTCTATCTTGCACTTCACTTTCTCCAGCTCATCGACCCGCCTCGCACCAAGCACCACCTTTGCGCCTGCAGAAGCCAAAGTCTCTGCTGTGGCCGCTCCTATCCCCCCAGAAGCTCCGGTGACAACGGCGACTTTGCCTGAAAGCGGCATCTGGGTCAAGGCTCGTCGCTTGTGGCTGGCACGTCTAAAGATACTACTGCTGCTGCTCTATCATGAAGTTTGTTGTGTTAGTTAGTCTATATGTCCTCGTGCTCTCATCCTTCGTCCTTTATCGTGCGGTCTCGCATCTGGCGGTCCAGCGAAAATGCGGCCTAGTTAATGCTTCGTGTTGGCCAATGAGAGTCGAGCACGATCGCTATTGGGCCGTTTGATTTCGAAATACGACATGTTCCGCCACTTCCCGACCGGTGAGTCGGTGAGAATTCCACTTCCAGTGCGACGCCTACCCACTCCCGCCTGCTGCCTGCTGCCTGCTGGGGAGAGACACACAAGACGACTGGCTGCTCCACCACGCATACAATACGTCTTCTGCTCTGCCCGTATCGAGCTGTAACTACATCATGACGTCTGCTGCGGAGTTGGACTTCTGGGCCTACGGTGGGGTTGGTGCTGCTATCGCTACTTTCGCTGTTGTTGTGCTGTCGTGTTTTCTATCGTACAGCTTCAAGCCCAAAGCCGCCAAAGCCGCTGCACCTGCTGACGCTGGTGTCGTCAAAAAAGCCGCCGGTGCGACAGACGACGACGACGACCTCGAACGGTGGCCGGGAGGGACACTCACGGTCTACTTCGGGTCCCAAACGGGTACCGCGGAATCCTATGCCCATGCCCTCGTTGCCGAAGGTATTGGACACGGCTTCAAGGCCGATTTCGTCGACCTCGAGGACTTCTGCGAGAAGGATTTCTTGAAGGTCGGAAAGGCCATCTTTGTCATGGCGTCTTACGGGAGGGGAGACGCGACGGACAACGCCACCCGGTTCTACGAGTGGCTGCAAAACAAGACGGGCGACATGTCTGGCGAGCACCTTTCTTCCGTGCTTTTCACCGTCTTCGGCCTGGGCAACAAGCAGTACGAGCGCTACAACATGGTGGGTCGGACGACTAACGAACGGTTGGAGAAGCTAGGGGCTCAGCGGATGTTCGAGTACGGCGAGGGAGACGATAACGAAGAGCTGGAAGAGGATTTCGAAACGTGGAGGGAGGAGATGTGGGACGCGATGGTGGAGAAGTTCGGTGGTAAGGTGGGGTCGCACGTTCTCGACAAAGCCATAGACCTCCCGTTTTCTGTGAAGATGCTCACAAAGGAAGAGGCAGCAGACGAGCCCGCCACTACCGAGGAAGAAGCAACGTGCTCGACCAAGTATCATTGGCACGCGGTGGATGCCGTCATCAGCACCAACAACGAGCTCCGAGGAGTGCTACCCGGGGCGGGGTCTACCCGCCACATCGAGATCGATCTAGAGGGCACCGGCCTTAGCTACCACACCGCCGACAACCTCGCCATTCTGCCGTTGAACGACCCCGCCATCACCGGGAGGCTGTGTGTGCAGCTTGGGTTTGATCCCGACTCCATCTTCACGCTCGAACACGACGACAGCCACAAGCCTGTGTTCCCCACGCCCTGCACTGTGCGCGATGCTTTCTCGCGGTTCATGGATATTATGAGCATCCCTCGGCGTAGTCTCCTGGAGCAGCTTGTGCCATACCTGACCGACGAAGCTGAGCGGGAAGATATGCAGCTGCTGAGTTGCAAGAATGGTAGGGAAATGTACCACCGCGAGGTAGAGGACCCGGGATGGACGCTCGCCGAGTTGATCCTGGTGAGGTTCTCGAGCCTGAGCATTAAACTGGACCACTTCTTGCACATTGTTCCCCACCTCCACCCCCGTAACTACACCATCTCGTCATCGTCGTCCACCTCTCCTTCGCGGGTGCACATCACCGTCGCCTTGCTGGAGCAAGAGATGAGCCAGGGTCGGATCTATAACGGCATTTGTTCGAGCTTCCTCAGCCAAACGGTGGCCCACCGTGAGCTCGCAAGTGATACAGTCATCGGTGAAGGGTCGAAGTGTCGCGTGTTCGTGCGGGAGTCGACCTTTCGCCTGCCGGCAGACCCCGCAACTCCGATCCTCATGATCGGCCCGGGGACAGGAGTGGCTCCCATGCGTGCGCTGCTTCAGGAGAGGGCGTGGCAAAAGGCTCAGGGTGCAGTCGTGGGGAGCAACGTACTATACTTTGGATGCAAGAGCAGGGACCAAGACTATATCTACAAGGACGATCTGGAGGCTTTCAAGGCAGATGGGACGCTGGACAAGCTTCGCTTGGCGTTCAGTCGTGAGGGGGCGGCCAAGGTGTACGTGCAGCATCTTCTTCACGAGGATGCTGCCGAGGTGTGGGATTTGCTTCAGAGGGGTGCCTACGTGTATGTGTGTGGGGGCACTCACATGGGCACAGACGTGGACAATGAGCTGGGTCGCATTGCTCAGGATATTGGCAAGATGGGGGGGGAGGAGGCTAAGGAGCTTTTGAAGGTCTTGCACACTGATGGTCGCTACGTGCAGGAGCTGTGGTCGTAGTGCTCGGCAGTTGCAGCGCGAAGGGTGAGGGCGTGGTGTTTTATTGCTTCCGCCCCTTTCACCTGTGCGACAGCAATTCTCGTTGTGCGGGCGGGTGCAATGATTGAGTGAGGCATGTTCCCGAACTTTTCTTTGGTGTTGTTTTTGTTTTTGTGTTTGTCGCTGTTGCGGATGTTTTGCTGATTGTGTACCCGTACGTTGGTGAGGAATATTCCCAACTTTTGTTTGGTGTTGTTTTTGTTTTTGTCGCTGTCGTGGGTGTTTTGCTGCATGTTTACCTGTGCGTTGGCCAGAGCCACTGACTGCCACGCCGTCGAGGCTGGCATGTATTCTGTTGCATGGTGGGCATGTTGGGTGCGGTAGTGGGCCTTCTGGTTTACGTGAATAATCAATCCATGCAATGGTCAGCTCGTGTTGTGCAGCTTGTCCTGCTTCTTGTGGCTACAGATAGCGCTGTGCGTGCTGTGTTGCTTCAAATCTGGTTAAATGAAAGCACACGCTCGGTCACCACATTTTGTCTCATCATGTTTTCTTTGCAGTCAGTCCCGAGAGGACGATGATATGCTGCCCGCTTGTTCGCGTGCTCGCCCGCCCGCCTTCGCACGTGTTCTGAGCGACAACTGCTTATTTCGAAGTTAGTGTTGCGGCAGAAACAGGTCCTAGCCGTCCTTGTGGGTGCGAAAATTCTCCGTGTCGTTGACCTTCGCTTGATCATGACCATTGTTGTAGGCTATATTCGTATCACCTGTCTATCGTCCCGGCGTACGAGTGAACTACTGTGTAGTTGAATCAAGCATGCCTGAGGTGTGTTTTTCCATTGCGTGATGTAGTCCCCAGCGATGACTCATTAGTACCATATCGTCACGCCCTTCACAGTCTGTTGAGCAGCTTGTCTTGTTGTGCGCCTACATCATGGCACGATGCGACGCGACGCCTGAGGTTCTGTCCTGAAACCAGGTTATTCCAGTTTGTGACATGTGTGCCATTTTTTAACGACGCGTTACGTTGTTAAATGTGCACCATCGCCACTGAGCTATCAGTCAGCGCTGACTGGTAGCTCAGTGGTTATAGTCCACATCCGACATACTTCTTATATGCTTGCATATCGGTACGAGCGACGCGCGAACAACGGGGATCGAAGTATGCACCGACTTGCATTCGCCTAAGTCTTCGTGTCTGCTCGTATCGCCCCCCCTGCTTTATCTAGAGTGTCTATTTCTTGAGTTAAGGATCGTGAAAGAGGTCGATACACCCACCGTATGGAGAAGGCAGACAGCCTAAGATTTGGGCATGTATTCCATCTTCCTAGTCAGCATCGCGAACAAAACGACCATCGACCATCCACACGCCACCGGTCACGTCTCCGCCTCCGCCGATCACACCCTATACAACTTCTCGACTACCGGCCTTCCAAAACCCATATCTTCCTGATGTGTACTCCTCGCTCAAACGGTGGCTGTCCTCACCAATGCCCGAAAGATCCTCTTGTCCGCAATGGAGAAGTGTAAGTCTGCACCTGGTGTGACACGGGCATCTCTCAAGGAAAAACGTGATCGTATCACGATCTAGCCTTAGGTAGCTGTAGGGACCCCTGGTTATTCCCTAGTCTCAGCTGGAGTTTCTGAAACAGAAATGAATGTATACTGGTATCGTGTCTGTCGGTTCGGGTGAATCAGTCACCAGGCTTGACTCCCAGGCCTAGAGGCCTTGTTTACTGCGAGTAGGTTTATCAACGAACGAACCCCCACTCACTGGGTTGGGTATGGCGCCACGTTGTTTCCGTCTTTTTTTTTGTCGTTTTGGCTTCTAGAGCCCGCAGGTATGCGCTCTTCAACGGCGGAGATCTCTAGCCCGTTTATCTTCCTCCATGCTAACCCTAGAAGCACCGCTCGAGAAAGCAGACTGATATCCGAACTTTGTAAAGCATACCAGGCAGTTCTCTACACCGCCCATGCTTCGGCATAACATCCTTTCCGATGCCAGTCTCCTGACTGACTTCATCTTGTTTCACCCACATATGTCTGTGCTTTACTCTCCCCCCGGAGGATGAGGTCAATGGCAACTTATTGAATCTCATACGGGCCTCCCTCCTTTTGGACGACTCAATAAGGTGAACAAAGGGTTTCGGTTAGTCTTACCATGGACTCCATCCCTTAACGCAAGGCTGTTTTCTAGTACTAGCCTGTATTTCCCTGTATCCTCGGTTTCCGAATGCTTGCCATAACACGACAAATAGCACACCCTGATGAGCCGTATGTGCGGATACATGGGAGTTTCGAGAGGAATTGCGGCTTCCTTCAAAAAGTTGCCGGTAACCATCATGGATCGGAGACGCGGCTCTTCAGTATCAAGTTCACATTTCTGAACTGTGAGGCTTTGGAGTCCGTATACAAGTAGAGCAAAGATGACACAAAACGAAATCCAACGAAGGAATGCGCTCACAGACCACTGCAGTATGCCAAAGATTAGACCTATTCTCCCTACCACCGGAAAGAGGGCGGGGGAAGCGGAAGAAAGGTCACCATTCGAGGGGAAAAAAAGAGAAAGCACCAATCCTGTGCGATGCGATGCGCGAATATATAATTCAGTCTGTCCTAATCGACGAAAAGGGGGTGGAACAAAAAACAATGTACAAGGTGAGGGAGAAGCACTTCCGGCACGAAGCCTTGACGAACAGATAGAGGGGGCACGAAGTCAGCTGCAGAAAGATGAGGAGGGAGAAACCTCGGCGCCAAGCTCTGAGTAAAACGGAGGAGTATATCAAATTGAAGCGGAGCTTAATCCCAAGGCATTAACATATCACCAATCTACGACCTTAGCCTGCCCTGAATAGTTGCTGATACAGCTACAACAAGTAGATATGGGTGCTAAGTACGATACCAGGTATATTACGGGGCGGTCAGGCGCCGAACACTTTTGCTGAAGGGGTGTTGTTTCCTGGACCCAAAGAGCATCAATGAGCTTTCCCGCTGCGCGGGCAGTAGCTGAGTTGGCGGGGTTATCGACCGATAGAGAAGTAGATCATCAATATATTAATGACGCTCCTCGAGCGTCCATACAGCCATCGTACAGGTCATCCATAAAGTAGAGAAGCACCAAACCAAAGGGAAAAGCTCGGGGAAAACATCAGCACGGGAAAAGCCGCCAAACCGGGGATATTCCGCTATGAATCTCCCACTACAATGAAGCCAATCTACTATTGGAACTCCCTAATACCATCAACCATCGTCATATCCGTATCACGTACATAGCACAATCAACAGCGTCCCTGCTCCGTAATTGATACGGCATGACACCATATTATCATCTCCTCAAGGTAAAACGAGTCAATGACAAATACAGTCATTCAATATCCTCCCTGCGCTGCTGTGATAGAAAAAAAGATTGTAGTACCATAGTCCCTGAAAGTCACTCCGAAAATCCAGAATCACAATCCAGGGACAGCATCTAGAATCGATCTCCAAAATCTAAGATCCAAAATTCGAAGTCCAAAATCCAAAATCCAAAGTCCGAAAACCAAAATCCAACGTCCTAAAACTCCAAAATCCAAAGTCCGAAAACTCCAAGATCCAGAATCCGACGACTCCAACATCAACCTGGTAATCAGCACTCGGCTGCCGTAACTAGTGGTGTTACTCCACAGTAATCAAACGGACATCAGCTGGTGAAATAGGATTGAAACGAGTGTACTAGCACGGCAGTCCCAAAACTACTAATCTCCAATATAAACCCGGTATTCTGCACTCAACTGCCGAAACTAGTGGCGTTAGACCACCAAAATTAAACGGGCATCAGCTGGTGAAATAGGGTCGAAATAAGTGTACTAGGACAGTAGTCCCAAAACTCACTATATAATCAGACAACTGCCTCCCGGCTGGGTATACACCAAAACCCATCGAGCTGCTGCTGCTGCTGCGGCGGCGGGAATTCCTCCTTTGCTACCTCGTGCTTCTCAACCGCAGTACCAATGTCTACCGGCACAGGTTCCCGTCTGATCATGCGGGTGTCCAAAGCTTGCATCCGCGTCTCATCAGGCTGCGATTCCCCTCGAATTTCCTCCTGAAGTGAGAGTCTGTCAAGCTCCAGTAGGATACTCGAGTACCCCAAAATCGTGCGTTCGATGTACTCAATTTGACAGTCCATTCGACCAATCCGGTCTAAACCATCCGCGGTTTGATCGAAGGTCCAGTAATTAGAGTATCGGCCAAACTGGATGGCCTCTACGAGTTCATCCCTCCTTGCGAGCAGTGCTTGAAGGTCCGACATCCGTATCCGTTGCAGCCTCTCCGCTCCCTCTGTCATTGCCACCAACCCCCTCCTGGCCTCTTCGACCTCGCCCTCAGGCATGGTCCAAATGAGAGCCCTCAGCTTACTCCCTACCCGGGAGTGCCCTTCTTGCACAGCACCCTAGCTTAATCAGGCCCAAAGTACTTCGCGATTAATCGTATTTCCTGGACCCAAGGGGCATCGATGAGCTTTCCCGCTGCGCGGACAGTAGCTGAGTTGGCGGGGTTACCGACCGATAGAGAAGCAGATACCTGGTAATCAATATATTAATTACGCTCCTCGAGCGTCAATGTACGCATCGTACAGGTCATCCATAAAGTAGAGGAGCACCAAACCAAAGGGAAAATCTCAGGGAAAACATCAGCACGGGAAAAGCCGCCAAACCGGGGATATTCCGCTATGCATCTGCCACTACAACAGGGGCAATCTACTATTGGAACCCCTAATACCATCAACCATCGTCATATCCGTATCACGTACATAGCAACAATCAACAGGTGTTAACAAAATATTTGCCACGAACAAAACACAAAAATCAAGGGGAGACGAGAAGACGTACGTTAACCAAGGCAAGCCTTCAACAACGTTATCCTAAAGGGTTTATGCCGGGGGGGCTACACAACCAGGCAGGCAAAGGCAGACACAATGATAAACACGCAAAAAGATAAAATATCAAGAGGAAAATGCACACAAATCGGTGCACTCCGGGACTCGTCCGTAGTCTGCAAAATCCTGCGAGCCAGACCTCAGCGCTTGCACCATTGGAGGCAGCACAATCCGAAATCGGCACCCACCTCGGTAGTGTAGGATGGTAGGTGGGAGATCGTGCATAGCGACAACCTCATTGAGTAAGCGCAATATCTAGATGTCACCTGTGAAACTATGGGCGATAACTTTATTCAGGCGCCGTCGACGGCCGTGCGCCGTATACCGTTAACAGGCTCCTCTCAGAAGGACGCAAGGGCTAAACCGTTGTCGCCCGCAGTGGCGGGGAATCATGTTGTAGATCGTGGCGGCGGGTGGGAAACACAGAGCGTTTGAAACGGGATGCTTTGCGTTATGCAGACCCAACCCACAATTGACATTTGAAATCGGCTAGCTATGTGGTTTTGGGACGGTGCGCCAGCCCAGCTTTGCAAAAGTTGTGGCCGCCGGTGCATCAGGTTAGCAACATGCTCCACATGATGGGATGAGACCTCCCTTCAAGGGCGTCTTGTACATGGTGGTGGTGACGCCACCACGACAAATAATCTCGCAGACGGCTGGTAGAAGTATGTTCGCAGTCGAGATGGTTTGAGATAGTCAAGACGGCGTCTGGTGTGATATGGGTGATATGGTACGGACAATATTTGGGGTTGGGATGTACTCAACGAGATGCTACGGAAGGCGTAGGGCATGTTACTGCTAGCTTTCACAGGGTTCTTGGGCTAGGTTTGCAGCGGGCGACTAAAGTACGGCAGTTATAGCTCACTCTAAGCTTGTCGTAAGAAGACGTTGCCTTCCAGTGGGTGGTCGCTCAGGGTGTTGGTGGCAGTGGCTTGGACAATTGTCGCATCGCTGACTCGACGGTGTTTGTCTTGCTGCAAAACTCCAACGGATTGAGCTGTTCGCCTCGAGGGTGACTTCATCCACGGCTTTGCATGCGCCTTTGCAGAGAACTGTAAACATAAGCCCAGCAGCCTACCGACTGAGGGGCCTGTTCGGGGGTGATGGGCAGATAATAGCTTTGTCGATACTGCTGGGAGACAGATACACTGTGTTTCTGCGTTCCAGCCGGTAAGAGCGACACCGGTGGTTGGTGGCCAGGTTGCAGGAGGCGAGGTAGTTGCGGACGCATGCCACGCTAGGGGTGTACCTTAACTTTCAGCGGACTCCCCGCTTGGGAAGCTCTATACCTCAGCCAACAATTGACTTTGAGAAAAAGGTACATATCTGGTAACGAGTAACGTCGTAAACTACGTACCAGGTATGGTTTTCCAACGATATTAGGTAGTTCGTCAGTTGAGGAGCCCCGTCAGTCATAGATATTTCAGCCGAAAAGTGCCACCTCTATCGCAGCACGCGTCCGCGGTCCTAGCTTTGATGACCCGCCAGCGTTGGGGGAGTTGAAAACAGTGAGGGTTGGAGGCAACCGGTATGTAGTGTGTACTGTGTGTAAATATCAAGTCTGTGGAGGAGTTGGCGGGCATGTTGTATGAAAGCGAAGTCGGTTTGGGTTACCTGGATATCCCAGTCGGTCTTTGTCGCGTCAGCAGCAACTGACGAGCATTTAATCAGTAGCGGGTTCGTCGACTCGTTCAACGCCACCGCTGTTGGTTGGATGGTAGGGATACACACGCTTTCGTAGATGACATCGGACAGCTTAGGGGCTGAGTTGCCGCACATGTTCCGACAAAAGCGAGACTAGACAAAACCCAGAAGGCTACGTACTGCAGCGGTCGGTGAGGACACCCGTAGTGCCTGTGGTGGTTATCTATGCGTCGATGGCGTGGAGCGGGCCCGAAGTGGAATTCCGGGTGTGTCTCGCGTTGTCAAACAGAGCAATGGAGCGAGGTCCAAGATTGTTGGAGTTAACGGCAACGCCGAGTCCGCCTGGCAGTGGGAGGGAGACACTCGGCCAGCGGGTCGTATGGCGGGAGATCTTGCGCGCATGGAGGCTGGCATGAGGAAATGATTCAGCCACTAGCGGGTAGAAATGCCCGCAACGAGCTACCCCAAGAAGTGCTCCAGCACTGAAGAGTGCGTGTTGTATCTGAGTGGTTCGTAGGAGACGGTGTAAATAGGTACATGTAGCGAATGGACGCAAAACCGAACCGGCATATATTTTTTCAGACACGTTGGACGAGGTGTATGCTACGAGAATAGCGTGGACGGTTATCTTGGCTTCCCGTGGAAAAGGTGGATGCCATTTGTCAACGAGGAGGCAAAGACGTCGCTGGTGGCATGGAGTTTCCCGTATTTGCCGAGGGCCTGGGTATCGAAGAAATGGGGGCACCTGGCATCAGGAATTTAGTCGAGCACGAGCTGGAGTGGCAGCAACGTGGAGAAATGATTCGGGTCGGGTGTTGGCGGGACGTGCGGGCTCGTTTTGTTGCTCCCGCCCCCACTTTGTATGGTGTGTTCGTGTGTTCTGGTTGACCAACATAGGCAGGTGGAGCGCGTAGGGGGCGACAATGGCAGCGTTGGTAGGGAAACAGGCGGCGACGGGGTCGAAGAGAGTGATGTGTTGGCATGAGATCCGAAAGGTGGAGAGTCTCCGAGTTAAGGCCGGGCGGATTTGTGCAGCGCGTTTATTGTAATGGTAGGTGTCTAGCAGTATTTTCCAACAGTGGGAATATCATCCATCTCCCCTCCACGGCATGGCTGAAGGGATCTACTGTTCGGCAAGATGTTTGTACTTAATGTTGTATTTCACCCGCACATGATTATACGTCACTACTCCCCAAATACGACCGTCTACCGCACGCTTGAGAAACTGTGCATCTGGTTTCGCGCCCCCGTGTGAAACGCTTCGCGCAAACGAGACTATGTTTAGGAACGCCTCTCGCTTCAGTGCGTATAACCCACAACGGAAAGCGACAACACTTGAACTTGATGGGACGCTGATGAAAAATGGTGTCATGCTGGTCCCTCGGTTCCACGATAACCTCGTTTATAGTCACGTCAGACGGAGCTGTCACAGCGTACAACATCGCCGCAGCCACATAGGCAAGCTGCAACATCTGGTTCGTCGTAGAACCGGTGCCGACCATGAAACTTATGGAAACACGTTGTTCCTCGGCCGCTTCCTTGTCTATGTTATTAAGTCTGTCGTGTGGTGTCCGGGCTGAATCGTTGTGACCTTCAATTTTGTCTCCAATCTTGCATCGCAACCCTTCCGATATGGTCTCGACAACGAACTTCGAGGCGGGGTGGATAAAGGAAATATACCCCGGCATTGCGCCTTTGCAGTTGTTGTGGCCAACCGGTCGCTCTCACTTGTCTTCGAGCAGGTTCTTCGTGTTCGTAAAGTACATCACGCCTGCGGTAAGAAGCAAGGACACTCTAAAATGATTAACACCACGCGGATCCATGAAACAGTCTAGAGTTATGGATTGGCGCAATTCATACACCTGGTTGTACTTGCCAGTGAAGATATCGGAAATCAAACCACTATTCTTGCCGACGGCGTGGTACATTGAACAGCGCTTGTGGGAGGGCGGGGGGGCTATCCCCGACCCACGAGACAGCAGGCCCAAGGCGGCTAGTAATGCATGTAACTTGTGGTGCGGAGAGCGCGCCTACGTGGTGTATGCAAGACAGGGTCATTCTCGACAGCAGAGGCGTCGACCAAGGGTTAACCTCCATATTGGGCACCCGAGGGCAGACAAACAAACGTGTGTCTAACGACGCGATACCGTCTACTATAGACTACTGAAGTACTAGGTCCACAAAATCTTGGTTAGCATGCCTCGCAGGCTATGTGAGAGCAGTCATAAATACTGATACCGGCTTACTTTGGGTCGCATGCTTGCAAACACGTCGAACAATACGAGTCCGATGTTGGTCTCTTGCGTAGTGACCGTGCCCTGGCCAACACTAATTAAACCTTGCAGAAACTTTCTTAAAGCCTGCAGAAACTTTCCTGCCTTCTGTAGACCTGTAGGCTGCTATCATAATTGGCCCTTCTCAGAGCTCCGCCACGGCGAACCCCACGAGCACTTGAGCTGCTCATGAGTAAATTGGCAATCCCGTACTAACATATCCATTAATTGGTGATTTATCGCGCAGCGACTAGAACCTTGCACGGCAACTCTGACTAAAAAATGGGATTGACATCTGGCGTTTGTACCTATCCAGCACACCCACGTGACGGACGGCGGCTCTCTAAAGATAGCCCCTGCATGCTTTCCGCGGCGGCGTGTGTTAACAATAGGCCCTTGGAGAGGCCTATTCTTTACAACTACCCAGTTTTGAACACGCCGAAATTCTATACAATTTGCCTTTATCGACCCGCGGTGCTACCTACTGCAGCCGAATTGTGCCTATTTATAGAGCGTAACTACTCTGTGTATCGCGGCTGGAGTATTAGCACTGCATGAGAAACGGGATCGTTTGAAGAGCCTGTCATTTATCGTCCTTCAAGACAAGAAGTTGCATCGATAAGTTCCTGGAACAATACATAACACGTCAGAGGAATAGCAGTGTTTGCGATCCCCCACGCTTACTCTTCTCGCCCTCATCTGAACCATTCACACTTCATCTTCCTAAACTTTTTCTTGGCCCGGCGAGCGCCACTCCCAGTGACTATACGAAGATTATCTTCTACAAATTCAGAGCTGCTCGTGCTTGTCTAGTATCATAGCGACTCTTCATCAGCCTCTGAAAACCACCGTCGACTAGCATTTGAGTGTGTAACGGTCATGGTATAATAGGTTATGAACCTCGTTATATGAAACACGGAGCACAGGGACACTTCTTGCAGTGCAGCCACAGCCTCGTCAAACTGCTGAAAGACAATTTGATGTGGAAGCTTGGGGTTCAACGCGAGTCGAGTCAAATGGCATTGTGACTACGAGCATGTAGCCCAAGACCGAAGACACGAAGTCTATTTGCGGTATTTAGAAAGCTCGCAGAAACATAGCCGGCCGAATACGTTGGCTGCACTTCAGGGGAAGCTCCACCAGACAGGTCGACACGCTTAAGAAGGCTCCGCGGATAAGACTGAGTTGATTGAGCACAAGAAGCCCGGCCATAAAGGTCGGCACTCTACATGCGGTTCGCAGATTGGCCGAGCTAAAGAACAAAGTAGAAATGCAACTAGACAAGTCCGCACACAAGGAGCGTAGCGTAAGCGATGCTCCCAAACTCAATGGGACCAAGCTCGATAAGTTGCGCGATTGGTGCGTGACGGCCCGTGCAGAGCTCTCCCTGCGGAGAAAATACGTGTTTGATGACCTGAATGATTTGTCAGAGCCGTGCACAATACGCTCGGGCGATGACAACATTGTAGAACATGTTTCGACTAGTGAGGTCGAAATTCGGCGTTGGAAGCGCGTGTGAAAAGCTCATTTTTCGATGCTCTACTCTATAACTAGCGGATCCATGACTACACTGGTTCGATCAAAACGAGCGGTGTGCTTCAGCTGGAGGCCAGGGAAATAGGCCGAAGGTGTGGAATGCTAAACAACAACATCAAGGAGGAACGGTGCCCTACTAATAGCTACGAACAGCTAGTGATTTCCTAGATTAAACAAGGACAGGGCTCTGACGATTATTTCTTGAAGATTCTAGAGATTCAGAGGCGACTTTGTAAAATGAACGAGTAGCTGTCGGACGAGAGGTTTGAATACATTGCACTACAAGAAAACAACTAAGATGACGAGTCCGTGAAGACAACGAGTTGCAATACTCGTGGGCTAAAAACTGGCATTGATGAGATCCAACCAACCATGCGGGACGTTAGCATCGACCGACTCCAGAGGCCAAGCCATGCCAACAAAACGGTCGGCAGACGAGTCTGGTTGGCTGCCTCCTGAGTCCCACGAGCAATATGTTAATATTTCTACGCACAACTGCGGATGAGTCGAGCACTAAACGCTACCGCAGCAAAAGAAGGGGGGAACGGTCCGTTACATACAAATGGTGTTCTCCGCATAACTCGACGATACACAAGCCACGCCGAGTGCCATGCCCAGAAGGGAAAACAGACACGAACATCCCGTTAGGGGGTGAGGTGCACAGCACCCACGCAGCGACCCGGCCAACGCCAACGGATGACGACAAGTTATTCGCGTGTGCTGGTGTTGGTAATAGCACGTGATCGAACTTGCAGTGGAGCAAAGATGCACCACTCATGCCCCAGTCTGGACCACACATCGACATCAGGATACAACTCCTGATCTCATGCACAGAGCTTTCATGGTGATGATCAGTGTCTTCCGGCGGATTGCCTGAGGCTATGGACGAAAGTAAATTACCAAGATCAGGCGATCTACCACCGGTGCAAACAGAACCGATGCTGACGGCATGGCCATCCTCGTGGATAAGTAAGCATCAGATACTTCGACAACGAACTCCACCCTAGTTTAAAAGACAAGCTACTAGGAAGCTCAAGAGGCCTTACAAGGTCATCACCGCAGGACGACACGTTTTGTTAGGAATTGCCACCAGTATGGCTTCCGAGGGCAGCGTCGACCCGAACGGCATTAAACATCGCGTAAACGCTCCGAGCTTTACTATGCCTGGGCTGGGTATAACCTATTAATAATGTCTGCCACTGTCACGTCTGTCGCTCGCGTCCGGAGCAAGGACAACTCGACTTGCCACTGTAACAGCTGATCATGAATCAATACCTCTTTTCCTTCGACCTGGACCTTGAAGACACTGCATCCTCTGCGACCCCTGAAGGTGACACGACGTCACCATCAGACCTACAGGTGCCCGTAGATCTTTGGCACGGAGTAATGAGGCACGCCCACTCTCAACGTTTGAGAATCTTGTGAGATTCTCGCGGCAACGACGTCAATTACAGTGATAGCACATCCTCTTTTGCGACATGTATGCGTTTGGGAAAAACAATCAAGAATGCCACCCCAAGACTATTTTCCACACCACCGATCGGCCTTTCCAGCTGGTGCACACTGCCTTGCTCGGGGGTCCTTGCTACGGTCGGGGGGGCACTTTTGGGTCCACAACTTCTAATTCACGGGGCTCCTCATTTCTAATTGACGGGACTCCTCAACCGAGGAACCACCCAACACATTTGGCATCCTAATTGTGTTCTACTATTTTATTCCATGATACCTAGCCCATGGGATTATTCATCAGGTTGTGAGTCCATGTCTTCTCAAAGTTGGTTATTGGGTGTGGTGAGTTGAGCTCCTCATGTGAGGGGCGTCAGTAAAACAAGGCACACCCCTACCGCAGCCGCGTCCGGACCCATATCTCGTGCTGCGCTTGGAGGACTGATGACAGTCGATGCTAGAACCGTGACACGAGCATAGTCAATACCACAACTATGGTCGACGCCAGCGTGTTACCCCGCCGTTCTCGGGCTATCCGCCGAGGAGCTAGATTGGGTGGGCCATCAGGATAGCATCAACGCTTGGGAAAAGCTACTTACGCCTGAGATGTCCTCCTCGACTCGCTGGTGGGAGCTTTCGGTCGCTTTTCGTGAAAGTTCGGGGGGGTTTTCGGAACAAGAGTAACACATAGATCTGAGCTGCATCTAGAACAGTTTGCTTCAAACGCCTACGGTACATGGCGCGCCCTCTTTTGGTCCTTTCTGGCCAGAGCTACACTATGATCAGTACGGACGACCTCTCTGAAACTTGTTACATATCTCTGAGACTCGGTTACATATTAATAACTAACGAGTGGTTTATTAGAGGGGACGTCCTTGCCTGCTACTGCTATTTAGGTTGTCTCACGAGCTAGAGTGCACTCACTTGGGATGTATTGTCCAGGTGAGAGCTGTTTCCCCTATATCCGCGTTTTTATCGTTTCCTGGACTTCGGCAAGCAGCAAACGCTACTGACCGGAAGGCAGTCGCGATAGGCATGTGAAATATGTGAAAAAAACGTTGCAAAAAAGCAACGGCACTCCTGGGGCAACCCCTCAAAGAGACGTCCACCCCATGGTTGGTCCACCGTATGCTCATTACAATTGAAGAGGCTGGCCTTCCACTCGTCAAGTTATGCGGTCAGTTGGCTGACTTCAACAGCAATCCTTATCAGGCATTCCTAAAGCTACCTATTAATAGTGCGAGATCGTGATGCGATCGTTGTTTCGTTCGAGAGGGGCTCGTGTCAGCGGGGTGCAGAGTTCCGCTTCTCCTTTTTATAAAAAATTAAAAATACACAACAGCTGTGAGATCTAGGATTTCGTCGAAACTCATCTTTGCAAGCTGTG
>JAYJMJ010000354.1:7432689-7444505 GCA_036873875.1 Laminaria ephemera
CTTAGTCACTTGACCATTGACCACGCATCCCTTTCGAGACGGAGCACCGGGGGGAGGGGGGGGGGGCAAGACCACGCAGACGGCAGTTTTCATAAGTTCAGCCGCGCAAGCGTCAGCGCGATATCAACGCAGGGCGGATATCACATATACATAAACACACGCACACACACACGCGCGCCGCATGTCGAGACAGGCAGACGTGCGCCGCTGCAACATGTACGGTTCGTACCGGCAACCGCAACCTCCGGTCGCCGCGAACCCGGCATCTCAATATCACACCTTGTCGTGGTCAACGCCCACAAGCCGAAGGGCATGAACGATGACGCCGTAAAGCAGAGGTGACGTGCAGCCCAGAAGCAGGGAGCACTTCACCACCCGCCGTAGGTAGGTCGAGGCAGACTGTGCAGGGTAGCCAGCCTCCTCTCGCATCATAGCTGTGTTTTTTTCCGAGTTTCATGGAGGCCGCGGTGACAAGGGGGAGGGGGGGGGGGCAAGAATTTACAGTCAGAGCACGGAGAGAACGCTGTCAATCGTCGGGCGTGGCTCGGCGGAAACGCCAGGGCACGGACTGACACACTGCCGGCCAGCTCTCGGGAAGGACGGGGGGGAAGGGGGGGGCAAAAAAATACATCTAGAGAGCGGAACGAACACATGCGTCGCCTCTAACTCTTTTACGATCTAAAAAACTACCCCACAAAACTTCCAAGTAATTTGTCCCCAACGTGGGTGCAGTTCTGAAGGGGTTAACCAAAACATCTCGCCACCGCGCGAGCCGGCACTCATCAGTCCATAGTCACAAGCACAGAGAAGCACACCACAGCATTTGCTCGCATCATCGCAGGACTTGGCTTGACTTTGACGCCTCGCGCCCCGCCCAGAGGTCGGGCAGCCAGCCGCGCAAGGCATCACAACCACTATTAATAGGCGAAACGCGGAAGGGAAGGCTTTCGTCCAGGAGGGGCGGGCGTGACACGATACGACGCACAGTACAATGTTGGCCGCACAACAAGAATCACCTAATATGAGCAAGGCTTGAAATCTTATGGTGACACCAACTTTGAGATACCATAAGTATAGGCTAACATAATTCCTAGTACCTGGTATCATAGGGTATAGTATAAGCGGTCGTCGATTAGCACGAATTCAGAATCAATTTCCTAAGCGTCTCCCAAAAAGTGACCCTGACGTTAGTACTTTCTCGTTCTTACTCGTGAGCCTGTACTGTTGTTGTTGCTCACATTAACTCATCATCGCCATAATCTAGTCCGTGGTTACAGGACAAGCCTCAACAACTCTGGAGTCGAAGAATACCTCTCAAGAAAAACAATAAAACAAAAAAATACACATGAACGTACATACACACCTGACAGGATCGCGGTGTCTTTGATGCGCACGACGCCGCCGCCCAAAGCGCTGGCCCTCTTGATGACGCCAAAGCTGAAGAACAAGGCGTCACTGTCCGTGTGGCCGAGGTACCCCTGCAGCCCCGTGAACACCTGGGCGCAGTCCTCCCACAGCAGCAGCCCGTGACGTTTCGCCAACTCCGCGACGGGTGTCATGTCCACCTACAGTAGCAGCAGCAGCAGCAGCAGCAGCAGGAGAAGGAGCACCAACAGCAGCAGCAGCAGCAGCAGCAGCATGAGCAGAAGCAGCAGGAGGAGCAGCAAGAGCAGCAGCAAGAGCAGCAGCAAGAGCAGCAGCAAGAGCAGCAGCAAGAGCAGCAGCAGCAGCAGCAGCAGCAGCAACAGCAGCAGCAGCAGCAGCAGCAGCAGGCAGGAGCAACAGCACCAGCAGCAGGCAGGAGCAGCAGCAGCAGCAGCAGGCAGGAGCAGCAGCAGCAGCAGCAGCAGCAGAAGGAGCAAGCAGCCGCAGGTGTTACATAAACTTCAAAAGTCGACATCATATTTTAGCGCTGTGGGCGGCAGGAAGCGTTGAGCGCAAAAGGAGGCTCCGAACATGGCCGGCATGCGCAACCGGGGAGAAACAGGCCTCAAGGCCAAGCAAGCGTCGCATATAGAGCTTCAGCACACGGAGTCGATGCGAAGCGCTGGGCTTTTCCCTCCACAGCACGGGGTCGGCTTGGCTTCGGACCTTCCACCTTAACTCAGCGAGAGCGGCGCACCACAACAACAACGGCATATACCGGGGTATTTAAAACGGCAATCCTTGGCAAAGACAGAAAAAAAACTCACGGCAATGCGAAGGCGGGGACGCTTAACAAACGAAAAAAAAACCAACAACAGCGTCAGCCGCCGTCCTCAGCCCGCCGCGACAGACAAAACCACCGGACATCGCTGTAGAACCGCTGTAACCCTCTTCCAACTCCTATAATAATACCAGTATAGTCTAATTCCAAGTTATTTATCCTCACACTATAGCGGGTGTGCAGTGCTTACGCCGGTCGGTCACCTGGGCTCCGAACACATGCGCCATGTAGATTGCCCTCACGCGCCGCTCGCCACGGCCTCTCGGGTGGCGCCTCTCCAGCTCAGCCTCCAGCGCCCCTGCCTCCGGCGCCAAGGTGTCCGGGTCGAGGTCCACTGGGACCGGCACAAGCCCGTGCTCCTCGAAGATGTCCACCATGTGAGGAATCGTCAGAGCGGAGCAGATCACCCGGCTTCCCCGCGGGAGGTCGAGCGCCTTCAGGTAGAGGTCGAACGCCGTTCGGATGGAGAGGAAAGGGGCCACGGTGGCGACAAGCCGGGACGCGGCGCCGTCGTCACCGCCGGCGCCATCGGTGTCTTCGCGGAGCGCGGAAGGCATTTGGCCCTGTCGAAACCTCTTCCTGATACGCCAATGTTGGGTCAGCGCGGGGGAGGCGAGCGTGTGTGCGGCAAGGTTGGATGACATCGTTAGCAGTATCCGCTATTGCTGTAACATACGAGAACGGTACCAGAGTACCATGCAATATACGGCACCAAGTACAAGGGTATCAAGGAAGAAGACATTCGTCGCTATTTTTCGCTATTTAGGCCTCACTCACTCACTCACTCACTCCGGGTGGGCGAGTGTCCGGGGATCCAAAGCGGAACCTTAATTAATCCTTTTCGAACTGTACCCACGTTTCCGGGAGACACGACTTGAAAAAAACAGCGTGGGCTACATCTAGCAATTTTACATATAGAAGAGTTAAACCTTAAAAAGCCTTTCCTGAACGTCGGCAGAAAAGAAACAGTCTTCCCCTATCCGCGATAAGAACGCCGCCACGCCACCGACGGCAGCGTCAAGGACTCTGCCAGATGCTGCTAGCACATGCTGTGCTACGAAGTATATCAGTTTGGATAAAACGAGCTAGGGCGCTATTGCTGCGAAGGAGGCGATCCGATCTGTCACCACCCCGAGCCCCAGTCGAGCCCGCGTCGTTCTCGACAAAAACAATCGCTCCGATCACCGCTGTCGCGACAAGGCTAAGGCTCGAAGACAAAGGGCGGGTGCACGGTTACAAAAAAACTGAGCACTTGCACCAACCACCCAGCCGATGGCGACACGTTTTAAAGAAAGCTCTACAAGACAAAGTCGTCTACTCCCGCCCATCTTTCGTAGCACTGAGCGCCAACGGAAGACACAAAAGAGCAAACCCTCCTCCGACCCCAGACGCGTGAGCACATACTGTAGACGCCGGCCACGACGTTTTGTCGTCCAGGCAACCGTGACGACGACAATAGCATAGCGACAATTAACGACTCAAAGCGCGTGTACGCAAATCATTATTGTCCCCGATCAACTGAGGCACTCAAGATTCAAGAGCGGAAATATAGTTCCTCTCTCTTCCGATTCCGCACACAGAGGTTACTATTAATAGAGATTATTTCCCAAATGATAATAAATTATGCTATCTGGGGTGTTGTCGAAAAAAAGCTGTTCACTCCTCCTCGGCCTTTCGCGACCGAGCCGCCGCTGATTCTGTGTGCGCTTTAGCGGACTGCCGGGTTCGATATCCTACGTACGTACCGGTACAGCACTACAAGTTGATGCCACCACTCGTACGTACTGTTACTGTTGAAATAGAAAAGGTACTACTGGTGTGCGTGTACACGTGTACAACTCGCAATCTTGTCCGCCTGACACGTGTACAACTCGCAATCTTCTCCGCCATCTCCTACTCCGACATACCGGTACCCTGTATCAGGTATTATACGATATTGCTTATATACCCTGTATGACTGCTGCACGATGAAGTATACGACCATACGTATCATTGTAGATGGGGGGTGACAACATCATGGTGGCGGCACTGCTTGTGGTACAAGGATACCAGCTACCAGGTCCTGCCAGTGGACGGACGTAAGGTGGTACCCAGAAAAGAATCTTAAGATTTTACTCCACATTCCACATCCCAGCCCAAACCAAAATTGAGGCAAGTGCCGTTGCCGTTTGCCATCTGAAGTTTGCCGTTTTGACTTCCACGGGTTGCGCTTCGCCCACCACGCGCGGACCATCGCTTGCCACGAACATTATACGAGTAATACCTGCTACTCGTACTGCTGTGCTACGAATACTGATGCTGCTGCTACTGCTGCTGCTCCGCCTGCGATGAATATGGAATACCAGTGGTCGACTCATATTGAAATGAGGCTATTTTTGTCGTTTTCCTTTGTCGCAAAAAACACTCTTGCTATACAGAGCGTAAAGAGCTGCGCGGCTTGCCGTTTTAAATTATCGACGTTGGTGTGTGTGTGCGTTTTGCGTGGATCCGTCTGTTCTGCCGAGAAACATACATGCCGGATACCAGTACTGTACACGCTATACATCATCAAAATGACAGCAGTGCACAAGCTGTAGTAAGAACCGATTTGGACGAACCCAGCGTCTACAGAAGCGGGCGAGCACACGCTACCTGGTATCTCGCAGCGCTAGCTTCGTCTCAAGCCCCTTTTGCTCCTACAAAAATCACCACCCACGAAATTCCAAGTGACGACATGACATCGACCGAATCGTTGATCGGCGCTAGTATCGCACGTGTCGGTTCCGATTCCTAACACTTTGGGAAACAAAAAACGTCCGCGGCTCATTTTTGGGGAGAACTTGATGGTAACAACCGAGCATTGCTCGCCACGCAGGGTGTACTACAGACAAAGGCACATCCAACGGGAACGCTGAGAGGTGCGTAATGCACACAGCGTCCCCTCGACCCAGATGGGTAGCTGCGTGAGTGGTTCCCTGTGGGTTAGGGCCCCTATAAACGGAGCGTTTTGAACCTAAAAACAAAACCTAAAAACAGAATCGAAGCTGAGATAGGAATATTCACTCCTTCCGATTGCCAAATATCTACACCGAGGCCTCAAAGAGCCCGACGAAGTACTTTTTTGCTGCTCTAGTTTCTCGATAATTTTAATCATTTAGGGGGTTCAAATTATCGAGAAAGCAAAACCTAAAAGCGAATAGCCCAAAAATGATGACCCGCACCCGAGCGAGGACCGACACCACGCCGACAACCGCAGCTACCAACGCCCCTTAGACGAGACACACAGAAGACAGAGAGCAGAGAATACGTGGACAACATGCCGCTGGTGCCAGTCAATTCAGCTTCCATCATCGCAGCTAAAACTGTGGCCAGTGGCGCCGTCCCTGATTGAATTGAGTGCTGCTGTACAACCTAAAATCGTGTGTTCTAGCAAACGATGATGCTGTTTGGACAGTACCTCTGCTTTATCCAGCCCCAATCTCGCGCTTCAGGATACCGGTGCCCTTGCAGAAGCAGGGTATGGTCGGCTAGCTGTGTGGGCACACTCCCCTCTTTTTTCAGGGCTGGGCGTCGCCTCTACCGCAGCTGGATGGTGCATCAGTGCTGGCGCCCCACCTCGATCGTTGACTTGTTTTGGTTTTGATTTTAGTTTTTGTGTTTCATGCGTTTGCTGCGTTTGGACACCCTCCTCTTTCCCCCCCAAAAAAGCAAAGTCTGTTCGATTTTTAGGTTTTGTTTTCCCCGCTTGTATGGGCCCTCAGCACTCAGAACGTAGTGCGAGTATACTCGTACGCACCATGTACGTACATATCATACGACTACAGCACCAGGTACCCTGTATGATATACCAGCACCCTGGTATTAACAGTTATACTCCTAGATTAGAAGCTCTACCCGTTGAGCTACTAAGTCACCAACGGGTAGCGCTGTACGTATATTATTGTTACTCTAATAATATTGCCGGTATTATACGTACTCTAGTTCGAGGTATGAGTGTTTCTGCTATAGTTGGCAGACACGGTTTTGGTTGAAACTTTTACGACACAGGTTGCTGCATCAAGCATTGCCGTCAGCAGCTGGTGCATCCCGTGGTTTGTAACTTTTGTGGCTTTCGTTTCACCAACCCTTGCTTGCATCGTCGTATGCCCCTCTTTAGATTAGTTTCAGCCTCGTGCCGTCACCGCGTGATTCGAACGCTCGTTCTTCCCCGTGGTTTGCGTGTCACTGCTGTCACTACTCGTACTCTTACTCTGCCCACTTTTGCGTTTATTGGACGGGTTTCACCGCCGACTCAAGCTTGCATTCCTAAATTCTTGTCGTCCTCCCAAATTCTGGACAGGCCGCCTTACATGCGTTCAAGCGTGCTTTCATCTCCAAGGACGTCCTGTCGGTTATTGTGGGGATGCTCGAAGAACCGCTCAGCCACACGGGGGTAGCTCGTACAGATGAGGATAACTATTCCATCGAGCTGTGCATCACGCTCCTCAGGAATGTCCTCAACATCCAGGACCCAACCCCGGGCTTGGTGACTTCGTTGGGCGACCACTACGCGCAGATGCACGAGCAGCTTGTGGCCCTTTTCCAGGACGCGCTTTTACTGGATATTCTTCTTCTCCTAGCTCAGGACGTGCACGCAAGAGAGAACGCCAAGCTGAACTTGCTTCTCATTGAGATTTTCCACTCTGTTATTCGGGACCAGGAGCCCGGCGCAGTAATCGCAGTCCATCGATTGAAGGTACAGAGGGAGGCTTGCAAGGGGCCCGCAGGCGGGCCTTCGCCGACACGGCATGCTGGGAGCTCGCTCATGAGTGTTTTGGCGAAGGAGAAGAGTAAGCGCGAACTTGGAGCTGGGAGAATGCACAGGTAAGGTGTTTGCAGGCCAGCAAGTATCGATTGGGGCCCCTGTTACTTGGGGATGCCTTTTTACGAGCGGGCGCCTTTCGTTTCCCAGGTAGGCGCATTCCTCAGCTGGAGCTGTCTTAGCTTCCGCTTCACCACAAATGCTACTAATAGTACGGTAGGGGTGCACCGAATATTTCCGAGGCTCCTAACTTGAGAAGCTTTGTACTTCACCGAAAAACTGACTTCTCACGGGAAAAAATATAGTGCAGCCGATGAACGATCCCATGGCCTAGGCACGTAGACATTACTATTGCGAAACGCAAACGGTATTCCAATGGTATTGAGTAGTCAGTCAGAAGTGTTTTGGCCAAAAAACGGTATACCCTTATCGCAGCACGCGTCTCTCGCACTTGCCGGTGATACATATACAGTACATATTTCACGATGTTGATATTGTTCGTCGATAACTTGCGGCGGGTGCTGTGTTCGAAGGCGACCATAACAACTGGATGACAGATACTACCTGGAAAACCAACGGGAGTGGGGCTGGTGTAAGGGTAGGGATGATGTTGCTTCTTAGTTTTTGTCTATTGTCGTATATGCCCTTTCAGTCTCCCGCCTCCTTCCACTCTACATGCACGTTTTCGCTCTTAGCCGCCACACAAGATTTGGAGGCACGTTGCAAGTTGGAGGGGGGAATGGTCTCAACGCTAGGATCGTGGCAAACCCGTTTAAGGATCGGGTGGATTGCGTGCCTCAGGCAACCCGCCAGAAGAGCAAAATAGGAAAAACGTTCACGGCGGACGGCATCTCAGGAGACTCGCAGGGCTCGTCCCAAAGGTAAGGCCGCCGCAAGTGTGTAGTGTGTTTCAGTAGTGACCTTGTCGGTGGGAAATTGTGTGAAAGATAAGACACCATTCGATTGCTCGTCATCACGCACCCTTCTCGCAGGCGTGCTGCATTTTCTGCAACGTCGACAGTAAGGCATGTCGTCGAGTTGGCGAGGCACGATATCAGCCCTACGCCGTTTGGTCCGAGTTGGCGAGCTATGATAGCTAGCGGAGCAATATCTTGCGCCTACCAGTAACTCATACGAGTTCTGAGAGGTTCGTTCTTCACAATATTTGCAGGCCCTGGGTGGTTGGAATGCCGTATTTGAAGCTTACCGTGAACACTGGTCTTGTTGTCTGTCTCTCCTGGCTCCAGCAACAAGTCCATAATCGCACGTGAGGCGCTGTACGAGTTCTGCTGCTCGTTCCTCAAGACGGCTTACGACCCGTTCATGCGAAGCATCAAGGTAAGCCTCCCAACTACAATGTAGCTCCGAGGGACAAGTATTGTGCTTTCGCGAATCGTTTGATCTTAACACACCGGCACCTCTTCGCAGCGAACAAAGCGCTGGTTTTCACGCAGACAGCATCGCAACTTAGGTCCGAAGCAGGCTGTGATTTTCGACTGCGGCGTTGACCCGACTGCCCAGGTCCCCTTTTTTTGTCTCGTTTCTGTTCGAACGAGTGCAACTGGTTAAGTCCCGAGCTTAAAACGTTTTTTTCGCAATCCCGATTTTGTCCTTGTATCAGAACGAGTTCCGCATCGACTCAGCGCGGCTAAACCCCGAGGATAAAGGGAGGATGTTCCGGCTCATGTACTTCTTCATGAGCTTCCACCACCAGCTCCATCAAGCTGCTGTGAAGGATGCGGTTCATGCAGGGCGGAAAGGGGCAGACTTGCCCAAGTATGAGCTGGGGCACGTCATCGAGACTTTGGACCTGATGTCGTTTAACTTGGTGCTCCGGGAGGCGGAGACGACGATGTCGGAGAAGGTCATTTCCGAGAACAACGCAAAGAGGCTGGCGGAGTGCGTGGCCGTGCTGAAAGAGATGATGCACATTGTGGTGGGTGGAAACTGCTGTGCGGCACTGGCGTGTTTTGCTCGCCAGCACGGTGGAAGGGTATCATGGTGGATGTTGGAAGGAATGTGGTGCAGTGCACGATGGTTTTGTTCGGTTGAAAATGTTGCCTCGGAACAGTCGAGCAAATGCTATTGTAGTGAATAGGGCTCAGCTCTTGACGTTGTAACTCGACTGCCGGATCATTGGTGGCTTGCGTTGTTACCCTCGTGTAAGCTCGATGCTTCTGTGTGTCTGTTGGAGCGCTTTTCGGAAGAATTATCATACTTTGATGCAGCAGCTCTTCTCATCTGCTCGCCAGGATGTGCTTTATTGTTGAGCCTCACGCTTAACCGCCTTGCTTTGAATCCAGACAATGCTCAACGAGTCTTCTGAGGAGGCGCACCAGGTGGTGGCACTGGGTCTGCTGGCGAGCATATTTTACACATCGGAACCTCTCGGTGAGTTTCACCGCCATGCAGCAAGTTTCCAGGCCCTTCACAACCTTGCGCTCTACTGTACTCCACGCCCTCGACAACGTTTCCACCACTGCATATCAGGAAGATACGTTGTGTGTTACTATCATCAGTAAGACTTGTAGCTTTAGCCCCTCCATTCTGTTGAGAACACCATGTTTGCTTTTGGACATGGCACTCAACCCTTTTAGAACTGCAAGAATGCTCCCAGTCGAACTCCATGTAATTTGTCTCCAAAAACGTGGGTGCAGTTCTACAGGGGTTTGACTTGTCTGGACGTCCGGCTGCTAGCGCACCCTTTTCGTCTTCGTGGCAAGCCGGGTTGCGTTTGGCCAACGGCAGAGGCTGTTCGGCTACGCCTTCGGGGTGGTTTAATCATGGTGACGCTTTGACCGTACAACCGGATTTCGAGCACACTGACGGTTACCCTCACACAGATCCCGCACTTTTGATTGTACTGCCGTATGCAGACAAGCTCCATGAGATTGTGCGGAACTGGAAGCCTGGAAAGTTCACGAAAAGCTTTCTCTGCCATGTGGTGGAGCTTGTGCACACCACGCTGAAGGCCCTAGAATGGTACAGGAACAGCAAGACCAGTCACATTGGAGGCGTCGACGGGAGCGCGGGCAGCAGGGACAAAAAGGGGGAACAGGTTAACAAGGATGTGTTGGACCGCGTCGCCGATGCAAAGAAGTTCGACTTCGACCACTATTTCGGCCAGCTGGCCACCAACAAGTGAGTGCGGTGTGGTTCGTTCCCTTTTAGAACTCCACCCACGTTTTGGGGACAAAGTACTTGGAATTAGTGTGGAATCTTTCTTGAAGTTCTGAACGGGTTAGGTGTGAGGATGCTTTAGAGTATATTTTTTTTGCAGAGCGCTGCCTTCTGGTGTTGAGATATGTTGCTCGTTCGCGCCGAAGAACATAGGAACTTTCTATGATTTGCTCTCCATGCTTCTCGTACTCTGGTACCAACGCCATTGCGTGGTCGACTGTACCACACGTGCCTTCAATAGGTGACCTTTGCTGGGTGGGTTCTTGTTAATTGTTAATATTTCCATCGCGTTTTCTCTTGCTTCGCCAGCATCGTGCGCATGTACACCAATTTGCTGGAGCACTACGCCACCAACAGCGTCCGGACGAACCACTACATCCTGTCGTTCATGATGCGCCTGTCAACCTCCAAGGTGGGTGATGGTTACCCTTGTCACGTCCCTTGTCACGTCACGGCAAATCTACTCCTCAAACACGAGGACATCGGGGTTAATGTCCACGGGTGCTATATACTCCGTTCTCAGGGTGTGGTTGCTATCGTATCGTTAGTTCTATCTGCTGTAAGGCCAACGACAACATGTTCATTTTGGCGGCGTGTGCTGCCCATTCCACACCACTGCAAGAGGAGGAGTTTTTTTTCTCGGGTAATAGTTCGTATGGCAAGGAAATGTACAGAAGAAGAGAGGTATGATGTCAAAGTAACCGACCACACGGGCTCCATGGTTGTTTAGCTTTGGCCGGAGGGAGTAGGTCCTGTTGAGGGTGTTTGCGGTATCGTCTCATTCATATCAAAAACCGTACATTCTTCTCATGCACGTCAAACCTTACATTCTTCTCATGCATGTCAAACCGTTTACATTCTTCTCATGTATGTCAAACCGTACATTATTCTCATGCGTGTCAAATCGTTTACATTCTTCTCATGCATGTCACACTGACTGTACATTCTTTTCATGCATGTCTAACCGTGCATTATTCTCATGCATGTCAAACCGTACCTTCTTTTCATACATGTCTAATCGTATACTCTTCTCAAGCATGTCGCACCGTGCATTCTTCTTATGCATGTCAAACCGTACATTCTTCTCACGCATGCCAAACCGTATATTTTTCTCATGCGTGTCAAACCGTACATTCTGCAGGGAGGCGCCTCCTCGAAGAAGAGAAGGGGGAAGGCGGCTGAGCTGGACAGGCGGCAGTCCAACGACGGAGCAAGCCTGGAACCTATGCTGTACAATGTACACACTCTTGGAGTGTTCCAGAAAATCCTGGACGACCCGTGCACCAGCAAGTCCGCCTTCAAGAACCTGGTGCACTATATCCTGTGCGTGATTTATCTATTCATAGCGCTCATCTACCACACCACCACTTGACGACTGCCCCTGCTCACCTGCGTCCAACATGCAGCAATTATATGTTTTTTACTCTGTACAAAAGACCATGGCGGCTTGAGTCATTTGTACGGCACGATTGGGGTACTGTACCTCTTTTTGGCTTTTGGTCATATTTTTTGTGACTGACGGGGCTACTCAACTAACAAACTACCTAATAATAGTATCGTTGGAACCTTTTCGTAAAAAAATAAAAATACACTACAGCTGTGAGATCTAGGATTTCGTCGAAACTCATCTTTGCAAGCTGTGTGTGATAC
>JAYJMJ010000354.1:7454657-7464711 GCA_036873875.1 Laminaria ephemera
GTAACCTTTATTTTTCCCCCACCGCCGGAGGATTAAAAAAAAAAAAAAAAAAAAAAAAAATCAGCAGCTGTCACAACTCAGCACTCAACTCAAGACCAGCTACGAAGTTCAACATTGCATTTATCGTCGAAAAGCGAGAGCCTCTCGTACGAAATACGCACCTCGGAACTTCGTTCTTGAGCGAGCTTCGCTGCCAACCGCTTGAGGTTGCAGTGTTCAGCTATATTCTTCACAGTCTCTACGTCGTAAGTCCTTGCGACCGCGTCCCCTCCCTCAAGCGTCGCCGTGAGAATCCGATGCACCATAACGTCAGCGTAACGTCTGATGGGGCTGGTGAAGTGCGTGTAGCACGGAATGGCCAAGGCGTAGTGTCTCCAATCGTCGGCTCGTCCCGCCGCCACATACTCCGCGAGCCGCATGGGAATGGTGGCCATCATCGTGCTAGCCTGTCAGTGAAGGTGGGGTGGAAGAATGACAAGCCGGTTACGTGTAAATGAGAAGATACGAACCCTCCTCTTACGCCCCGAGCATACGTGCCATAAAGAACAGCGCCGTGTGTGCAGCATACCTATTAATAAATCATAACAGAACTTCACTCGACAATCAGTGCGCACACTCAATTTTCCTCCACAAAAGTCCGCATCTATGAATGAGAGCTGTGAGATGGTCTGAAACGTTAAGTGCGTACGCGGCGCGGCTTGACGTTAGGTGCGATATGTGTCTCAGCGGCCGACCATCATGCCTCTCACCGCGAGGCTACCACTGTAAACAAGATACTGTGGCTCTCGCTAGGAACTCGCGTTGGTGGGGAGTGGAAAAGTCGAACACGATGCAAGCAGTAAGTAGTAGTCACACAACGATCACTGGTATGTTTTATTTTATATTCTTTTTGGGAGATTCCGGTGGTCGGACGGGAAATGGAGATTCTGGCACGCCAGGCTGGAAACGAGCCCCTATTTTTTTGGCGCCGTCGTAAATTTGAAATTCGTTTCGCTGGTGATGATTTGTTCGTATTTACCAGAACAATGTCTTCGTCATCACACTGGGCTCGCAGACGAACAAACGAGGCTTGTATCGATGCCGAAGACCTGGTGTCCATCTCAATTCCGCACGCTGCCAGGGATTCCTTGAGTTTCTCGAGCCCTGAGAGAGGGAAGCAAGCAGGGGCATTTCAGCGTCGCAGTAAAAGCCTTACATCATTCAGCGTTTATCATAAACGTGCTGTTTTATCATACTTGCGATATCGTTCTTGCGTTTTTTTTAGTGCCCAACACAGCTCGAACAATTCAGTGCTGATAATGTATGCGCTGCTGTATCATAGTTCTTGCGATAACGTTCTTGTGTTTTTTCTAGTGCCTAACACAGTCCGATTAACAATGCAGTACTGATCATTTACGTGCCGTTGTATCATACCTCTTGCGATAACGTTCTTGCGTTTCGTTTAGTGCCCAACACAGTCAGACCTACCATTGTCTTCGGGCGGTGGATGCGTCCTCAGGAAAGCCTGGTCGTTAGCGACATCCAGCATCTGCAGCAGCACAGCGCGTGATAGCAAACGGCGACCAAGCGGGTTCCAAAAGTGCGAACAGATTTAGTTTATCAGCACTTGGCAAAAACTAATCGCTTTCCCGGACAGCGTCCGTTGGCACCTCGTCCTACTCAAAGATCCACGCTGGACAACTCGCGTTATCCCTTTTACCACTGCAAAAGTTATCCTACACTACTCCCGAGCAGATCGTCCTCAAAGACGTGGGTCCAGTTCTAAAGGGGTTAAGAGCCACCACGCAAATGGCGCCGCCTACCTATCGGGTAGCGGCAACGTGGTGTAACCGAGCAAATACAAATGGCACGGCCTACCTATCGGGCAGCGGCTAAACTTATCTGAACTCCAAGCATCGACTTGCACACCTCAAGCACCTTCGCAATGGCGTGTTGTACTCTACTCTACCATAGGTATAACATAATCCAAATGCCTACAATAAAGAATACCTGCTGGGCCACCAAGAAGTTCGCCAGAAGCATGTATTCCTGTTCATACGTTTCAGTAGGACATTGGGGCGGGACGAAGAACATAGAGGCGTTAGCGGCAAGAACAAAGAGACCTCAGCAGCATCTAAAGCCATAGTCGGGCCATCGATGAACGTCCCATTACCATCAACAACACCATCACCAATACCATATCTTCAGCAAAGAAACGCCGAGAGCTCGCCCGGAGCTTGAACTGATGGGAGATGAGCACATAGGTAGAGCTTTAGAAAACTCTGGGCGGGCTTTTATACAAAGGTCTTGAGGCTGTGGGGGGGTGGGGGGGGATTTATTTTCCTCATCCTCTCTTTTTTCTAGTTTTTCTTCAAACTTTTTTGTGTATACCTGGTACCAGGTACCAGGTAGGTGCTAAGAGTGGATTATCTTCCCCCGATGCTCGCTTTAAACTATCCAGGTTCAAGAATGGGCTCATTCTTGGTTTTGGCAAGACAAGAGGAGTTTCGCGTTTCCTGATAAAAAAACCACCCGACAACGTGGGCCTGTTCGGCGTACGTAATACTGTAGTATTGTAGTTCATGTGGCGTAAGGGAGACTCTACCCACGGAATGGTGAATTAGAGCTGCGTGGCTAAAGGTCGATGCTTAGCAAAAGGAAAAACGGACAAACACAAAAACAGGCCTGTCTGAAAACGAACTCAAATCGTGGATGGCTTGCCCACAAGCCACGGCAGTGACCAAAAGCCGCGAAACCGAGCACCGCCATTTTCGTGGTATGTGAGAGGAGAGATAGGCTGGAATCGACCGTCGACGGTATCATAGGCAGAAAAGATCGAATCTCTGTTTTCGTGTGTGGGGGTGGGGATACAGCAGGGGGCGCCCGCACTCAAGAAACGTCAATTTGGCGTCCAGGCTCAGTCTTATTTTGTGTGCCCTCACCAGCATCACCAGCATCATTTCTTAAATGATGGTTTCTTATTTTTCTCGGCTCAAATTAAACCGTTTTCGTTTTTTTCGTTTCTTAGTTTTACGCTTACCGCGAGTCCCCATGTCACGCTGACGCTGTACAGGTCAGCGGCAACCAAAGCGTACTATTACCGGTAATAACATACATGCCCACTGCCCACCAGGGTGTGTCGAAGCAATGGAGAGCACCTCTCCTTCGATTTGTTTTTTTACCACACGGGTTATCACATTTTTTGTGTTGGAAGGCAGCAGGGGACATGCTGTTATGTTCATGCTGTCAGATACCGGTATTTTTCATGTTTGATAAAATAATGCAGCAAACGTCGGCTTCTCATGAGACTTGATGCACTGACTGCTGGAAGGTTTTACTTATGGCGTTTCTTATCCCATGCCACGCTCCGGAGCGACCTCGTTTCTTACACTCGGTGGGCGTCAACAACTGCACTTTCTTACATAGACTGGTTCTTATGTTGCCGCCTGATTTGCACTGTTTCTTACACCCAACCTCCTTTTTTTTTTTAACAATTTCAGCCTGAGTGTCTTAACAAGAGTGTTTCAAAATGCGGGCGCCCACTGTACCTAATCACCGCTGGAGAGACCTGCAACTCCAAAAGACACAGCCTGTACCGGCCTTTGTCGGCTGGTGTAGGTTAGGGGGTTCGATTGCACACGCTGGAAACATGTCGGCATACATTTCGATTCCACGTGACCACACTTCTGACATGGTCTGAAAACTGCGTCTAAAAGCTGGGTGTTTCCTGGTGCACTGCGCGGGTGCGGGACTGTCGGACTGTCCCCAAAAACGTACGTATTCAATTGGAAACCAGCGATCCGACTATCAAGTTACAATTGGAGGAAATTCCCCCATTATGAGCACGCCTCGGCACTACAAAACTTATCTCTTCCGCCCCGCGGCCTTAACCCCTTTAGAAGTGCAGCCACATTTTTGGGGACGAACTACTTGGAATTAGCGTAGGATTTATTCCAGTAGTTAAGTTAACACAAATTCAAACGGTGAGAAGGTGGCAATCTGAACCCACCTCGACCAACTTGTTGCTGTCCCGAATAGGGTAGGACTCGACCTCCATCGGATTGCCGTTTTCGTCAAGCTTGAACGCCAGCTTCGGCGTGTTGAGAGAGAGAGCCCCAGACTGGAAGCGCTTCGCTCGGCGCGCTTTGGCGATCGTGTTCATCAATATTACGTCGTTGCATACCTCCTCGCAAGTGAAGCCTTTGGGTCGCCTGGTCGACACACACAGGGGCGCAATTCGCGCGTGGGATCGGTATGAGGGACATTGTGCGATTATGACCGATGCAAGAGGCATGGCAGACAGAACAATCGCGCGACGGGCTGTACCTGTGCTGGTTGAGATGGACTTTCGGGGCTACTTGATTAATTTAGCATCCAATTAAACGGCATAAAGTAAATTCAAACCTGTTAGGACCGCAAAACGTGAATTCAAACCTATTGGGATCCCACAGGTGTGGTGCAGTCGACGAGGCGTGTTCGGGAAGAATCGACCCTTCGATTATGTTCTGCGCGGTCTGGTAGTCCAGCTTGCAGCACGATCGGATAATAGTTCGTCCAAACCACGCCGGCTTGTCCACGAGAGTGCCGTCGACGTTGATGCGCCAGAAGCAAGAGTACGTCAGACGATCCACCTGAGGATTAAGGCTGCACAGCTCTTCGCACAGCAGTGGCGGCAGCATCGGAATTGCTTTCTGAACGAGGTACACCGTAGTCGCTCGTCGCCGCGCCTCGCGATCAAGGTCAGAGTTCGGTCGAATGAAGTAGGTCACATCAGCGATGTGAACGCCGATTTCGACCGTCCCGTCAGCCAAAGGTTTAACACTAAGGGCATCATCCAGATCTCTGGCTGTTGTGGGGTCTATGGTGAAGATGCGTTCCTTCCGAAGATCGCGTCGTTTGGCAATCTCTTCTTGCGGGATTTTCCAATTCGACCCTCTGATGTTTACTCCTGAGTCGACCTCCTCCGTCTTTTCGGGCAAGAATTTTTGGAGAGAGCGTAGGACACCGGGGGGGAAATCGCCGTGGTCGACACCAAACTGCGCCAGCAAAGCCTGCGTCTCTGTGTTTATCACCCCTGACTCTCCCACGAAGCGGACGTTTGTTCCCCATGGCAGTTTGGACCACGCGGGCCACTCAACCTTCATGCATGCCATGAAGATCGAGTTGGCGTAAGCTCCCGGGTTCTATGCAGCATATCGACACGTGCGGTACAGAGAAAGCACAGGGTTATCATTGGGAAGCGAACTATATTTTTCGAAGTAAATATATAAACACAAACAGCCAAGCCTACAACAATTTTTTCCTTTTAGCTAAATTGCCAAAGACAGTGCGTCCTTTGGAAGCGATTGCATGTATAAAAACGTAAAACACGAGCAGTAAATAAAAATATATTTCTTCCTTCAAAGTTTAACCCTCTTAGCACTAGAACGCTATAGGGCTCATGAAATGGGCCCATATTTATGTGGTATTACTTGGTTGTACAGGCATGCTCTCTGAGTGGACTTTGAACGCCCCGTTTACAACGCCAAAGCTTTGAAAAGCGATGTGCTGTCTGCTGTGGTGGGCCCAAAGAGTCCTGGCTCTTTTGACATGGTCGTAGTTGATCATTTTTTTGTGGTTTCCGAGTGGTGGGTGCTAAGAGGGCACAAGGAAGAGCAATCATTAAACGGGGCCACGAATGACTTACATCGACGAAGAGTGAAGGAAGCTCCCCCCTCGCAACAAGGATGTGAGGGACCCTCCGATCAGCCGGACGAAACATCACGTACGAATCTTGATCGGACAAGTTGCCATCAGCGTTGAGGGGGCTTGATACAACCAAGGATCCCATGTGATCTTCCTGGAGAGGACGCGGACAAGGGTGACATGCAAGGTCACTGATTGTCCAAGTCTCAAGCGCGCAATACGGCAACCGAACCTCATAGGGTCTGACTAAAGATGGCCGGCAAGTCAAAGATCGACATCACTGGAGGAGTGAGGTCAACTCAAACTCTGTGTGGTACAGCTGGACAAAAACCGGTGCACGAATGAAAGTATATAGGGCTATGTAAATATTTTATTATCTGGATCTCCACGAAGATCCAAAACAAAGCAAAACACGGAAACAGCCTGTGCGCCAACGAGTCAACACCCATCCCATGGCGCGACAAGTCACTCACCCTGTGATTAGCCTCCAAGATGAACACCACCTTGCCCGTCACTTGGAGATTGCCTTGCAAAGCCAGAACACCTTGCTCGCACAGGTTCTCACTTTTCTCTCCGCCACCAGCACCGGTACCGGCACCAGCAGCGACCTTTGGCGAAGGCCGCCACAGCTCGTTCTCTTCAGGCTGTGTACCCGTCCCTTCCCTTGCCCTACTAGCTGAGGGAAGTCCAAAAGCTGGCGCTTCAGTACGATCCCCCTGTGTGTCTTTGGTTTCGTCGCTAGCCTCGCAGTGGTCGGCAATCGAAAGAGATTCAATCGCGTCTGCAACCGTCGACTCGCTGGAGCGAGCAAGTGGTCGTTCCATCGGCAGCCATTCCGTTACAGGAGAAAGCTCAATCACCACCTGGTAACCCAACGACGGAAGTAACGCAACAACGTAAGCGCGACACAGGAAAGCGCACGTTGCAGCGATGCACCCGTTATATGCGCATTACTCGACAATATGCGCTGTGATAGGGGCCGTAATGTCTTGTTGGTTTTCGCAATTCCCGAAGTTGAGCGCCAAGCTTTTTACCACTACAGTACCGCAAGCATCGTGTACACAAAACCTCGAAAAAAACCCAACGTAGTCTCATGTAGTCACGACTTGTAGCATATAAATAAATCCCTGGCCAGTAAAGTTAGCTTCTTGGCTACGCCTCGGCCAGAAGACGTGCCCTGACCTACGCCTTGCACTGTACATTTTGTCGAGTCGTGGAGAATAGAGGCAAATCGAGGTGGCACGTAAAGTGCTCTCCAGCTTTCGGTTTGCACAGCTACCGGTACCATCCATACCAAAAACTGAGCATCGTACACGACTCAATGTTCCGTACGACGCGACGCGTCTGTTTCACAATACTGTACCGGTACAACACTGCACTCGTTACTCTTGTCAGCCGACAAAGCAAAGCCACACAGGGGAAATCTACCATCACAGGGGAAGTCTCATGTCTTGTTAGTTAGCGGTGCAAGTACAGGACCCGGTCGATTTCGGACTGACCCAGGCCGATTGTATTGCATTCGACCACCTTGAGCGTACTTTCGCACACACTACACACACTGCACACATACTGCAGCCAAAATCGGGGGAGTAGCGCCGCCGCCACTTCCGAGCGAAAAGGAACCCCCAGGTAAAGCCCGCGTTGCCGCAACATGCATGCACACAGCATCGCTCAAAGGTAAACACCGAGGCTGCAAGCGAAGAAAGTTCCCATAATATCGTGGTTCAGCAATGTGTCAACGATTTTTATTTTTTTTAACCTCACTTTTACTTTCCAGCTTCTGGACAAGCCGGGGTCACTGGTGTCATCCCTTCTTCCCCCCAGTACGTGCCTTCATTTTTATCGCGAAGAGGGTTCAGCATTCCCAACGCTCGTCGATTTTCATCGAAGTTTGCTGACTCACGCTCTCGCGCTTTCCGCAAGTCAATTTTTAGCGCAAGAAAAAAGTCCCTACGAGTTCGAGTATGTACTCAGAGGGGGGCTCGAACCCGCAAAATCGACCGTAGTGGTTACGAGGTTAACCCAGTAGACCATCGGGGACGCCGACGATAGCACGATCATAAGTATCAAAAGGCGTGAATGCAGCCCCCGACAGGCGGTGGCTTAACTATTTTACATTTGCTAAAAATATCCTACTTTAATTCCAAGCAGTTTCACCTCAAATACGTGGATGCACAGTTGTGAACGGGTTAAAGCAATCGTGCTTAGAGCAACCACCCTCACGTCACTCCTACGCTCGCACCCATCCTCACTCCACCCCCACGCTCCATCCTCACTTCACCCCCACGCTCGCACGTTTTTTTCCCCGACCCGCGCTTTCACAGGGACGTCCTGACCGAAGCTTACCGCCTGCTAAAACCCGGCGGGAGCTTGTCAATCATGGATATGGACCCAGACGCTCCCGGCTACAAGAAACTCCGCGCCAACCCTTTCCTCTTCTCGGTCGTGCGCGCTACGGAGCCTTACCTCGACCGCTGGTTTAGTATCGCTCCCCGCATACACCACCTATTGGCGGACACTGGGTTTAGCGTGGTACGAAAGGCTGCGGTTACCGGTAGGCATTTTCTCGTGGTAGCTACGAAGGCGGGTTCGTTAGACTTCCGGCCGAACGATCGGGCCCGGGAGGCTATGGACGAGCACCTCAGCACATGGCAGACTTAATTGAGAGTGTATGATAAGTGTCGTGTCCATAGCCTCGGCACGTAGCAGACTTGGTTGAGGGTGTTAATATCCTATTCCTAGCTGCAGCAGGCGTTGTTTGATTAGATCGTGGACGGGAAGAGGTTTCACTCGTTCTTGTACAAGCTCGACCTCCGGCTGACTGAACGAGCCCGAGAGGTTATGGACGGGCGATCGTAGAGAAGGGGTTCACTCGTTCTTGTACAAGCTCGACCTCCGGCTGACTGAACGAGCCCGAGAGGCTATGGACTGGCACCTTACCACATTGAAGACTTTTGATTGAGGGCGTTCCGTCTCATATCGTCTCCATTGTGGAAATTACTTACCAGATAGTCATTTTCAAGGGTTTTCACGGTATAGAACCGTACACCGTCATGTAGGTTTTGGATTTTCAGCATCACACGGTACGGTTCGGCGCGGTTGATATTTTTTGGGGATGGTTTTTCAACACCTGATGCCGATCGGGTTTCTTGGCAGTTGGGGTTTCTGCAGCGGGTGTTGTTTGGTGAGATCACGGAGAAGAGATGCCAGACTTGATCGAGGGTATCCATAAACTGTTATGCGCTGCAGTAGGTGTTGTTTGGTGAGATCTTAAACACGAGATGATGCATTCGTTCTGGTGCATACACCCATAAGTCTGAGAGGCCATGGACGAGAATCTGAGCATGTGGCGGAGTTGATTGAGGGTATCGTGCCATGTTCTTAGCTGCATCAGGTGTTGCTTTGACGAGAGGGTGGAGACGAAATGCACTCGTTCTTGTACATAAGTTCGACCTCGGGCGTCGAAAAGATGCCAGGAGACCGCGGTTTGACCCCTTGGCTGACCGCCTCCTACACCAAACCTAGTATGTTAAGTATGATCGGTGTGATCAAGATCATGTTGCCGGATTGGGGCCGTATGATCTGCATGACCTAGCACATGTTTCCTGAGCACGATCTGTGCGACATAGATCGTGCACAACATCCCATAGCCGCAGTTATAGGATCTAGATGATCTAGATCGTGATCTGTCCGATTTATGAGCGTATGATGTCCTCCTTGTCTACTCTCGAGAAGGGACGGGGGAAGGGAACGGAATATCGGTTCAGTCAGCTTTTGCTTGACCAAGAACCGACTTGATCATGGACGTCACGTTGGGGTGTGCGCGCATTCAAGGGGCAAGTCAAGGAGGAAACGCGCTGTTTGGTATTGGTTTTAGTTGTATGGGTGGTGGTTTGTGCGCGTAAATCGCGTAAAATTGTTTTCATCTGGAGGTTGATTTGTGGGACACCACGCTGCCCCCCCCTCTCCCCCCCAAAAGGAGTTTCCAGAGTGTTCATATTTGTAGGGTCGGACTATTTTGTTGTAAGAATGCGCCTATTTTTCTTGTTTGAAGACGCGGTTTCTTGTTTGAAGACGCGATTACTAGTAGTGGCGGTTGCTCGGGGAACAGTAGTTGCCGTACAGGATAACCCGGGTTTGCCATGAGCAAGCAGCAGCGTATACTGCAAAGAAGGAATTAAAGCATTCTGCTCCGGTTGCTTTTTTTAGGCCCGATTTTTCGCGCCTAATATTCAGGTGGTCGCGGGTGGAGGTGTACTTATATCATGCATGGCCGTAGTTTTAAGACCGTAGACTCGTGCATCCCGACAATGCCAAGACGGAGCACGTCGGGTTTTCGCCGACCAGGCAGCGGGGGAGGGGGGGGGGGGGGGGTACTCATTTGTTGCTT
>JAYJMJ010000354.1:7464811-7486585 GCA_036873875.1 Laminaria ephemera
TGAAGGCGCGTACCGTAGTGGGGAGGGGGGAGAAGAGCCTGCTAAGTGACCCCGGATCTGAGTTACGACTACTATTATTAAATAATAGGGAGGGAGAAGGACAAAGTAAAAGTGCGAAGATAATACGTACCTGGTAGATGGGATGAGCAAAAAAAAAAAAAAAAAACTCGTCGTTTGGTACCTGGTACCTGGTATACTTTTTTAGTACAATAATTTTACATGTACAACCCGGTACTCAAACCAATATCGTTTCGATTTTTGAGGTCTGCAGAACGTGGGCTCCATTTTTTTTTTTTTTTGCTCATCCCATATACCTGGTATACCTGGTATATTTTTATAAAAAAATATAATCTTCGCACTTCTTTCTTCTTCTCCCTCCCTATTAATAGTCGTAACTCAGATCCGGCGTCACTTACGAGCAGGCTTGTCTCCCCCCTCCCCACTACGGTACGCGCCTTCATTTCTATGAGAAGAATTCAGCACTTTCTTCCCTCGTCGACTCGCGTCGAATGACTCGCGTCGAATTGTGTTTACCCATCCTATGAAGCGCTCTCGGCAGTTGGTGTCTCAGAATAAAAATCTCCATACCAAGATTCGAACCCCTGACTCCAACCTTATTAATATTAATAGTATTAATAGTCTTCGAGGGTAACCACTTCACCACCGGGGTGACCGGCTCAGTACTCTTGAACTGCTTGAATATGTTTCTTGTTTTCGTTACGAGGGGTACTGCTGCTGTATGTATAAGTACACGAGTACCAGGTAGTGTACCTGGTCCTAGCACACCAGGTATCAAATTCTATCTTGAGCCTACGATCTGATCACTACGCAACAGCAGCAGTACAGCCTGAAGCAAGAAGAAGTCATCAAAAACCAAAAACACGAAACACGAACAACAGGCGAAAGAGGCGAACAGCCATACAGAACCCATGCACAAGCTCAAATTTTGACATTTTTGGTGCATTTTTTCACAAAAAAAAAATCTCCACCTTCGATTGGCCGTAATCTTCGTAGACGCTTCTCCGTTGCTGCTGCTGTCGCCCTGCGGATTTGCCGTAAGTTGAATAGTCGCGTTGCGGTTGTTGGAAGGAACCACCACCCCTGCGACCACCCCATCCTCTTGATCTTCCTCCCCCTCTGCCATAGCCTCTGCCGCCACCTCTTCCCCTTCCTCCTCTTCTTCCTTGCTCCATACCGACCGTCTCCGTTCGTGGCGTCTGCGAAGGGTTGGTTGATGTTATTTTCGTCGACTTTCTTCTCGCAGCACAAAGGAAAAACGCCTTCCAAGAAAACCGGGGGAACCGGAAAACCTGAAAAACCTGAAAACCTCGGTTACACAGCCTCCACCATCATCCCCTGACAAGACGGTGTGTGACTGAGCAGCAGGCCTGGGGAGCATAGATCCTTAGACGCAACAGTTCTTTGCCAGGTAATCCGCTAGGTCGATCAGGCGAGGATCGCATCAAGCTGGACTGGCAGTCAACTGTAGACCTAAAACACAGCAGCAGTCAGCAGCACGGAAGGACTAGACAGGCAACAGGCAACAGGCAACAGGCAACTAACAACATGGCCAGTCCACTGCAAGCACCAGGTTCAGCATCGGGGCCCCCGTCGCCCGCCACGAGAGTGCCACCAGACCGCAGCGTGCCAGCTCGAGTCGCAGCGGACGGGTCAAGATGCAATGCTGCCGAGGACAGGAACGATGGTAAGTTAGAAGTCTGGCTGGTGCCTCCTCCTTGTCATCAGGCGTTGACTCGTTGACTCCTTCTCGCCAGGTGCTGATATGGCCGGATCACGCCTGGACGCGCCGCTCTGTTCCGCCCACGCTTGCCCAGCCGACACTTGCCATCCGAACCAGATACGGCAACACTAGTATCTTCACTATCGCGCCTATCGTAAGCTCATGGTATCACGGCGGTGCTGGCTGGCTGTCATGTCTGAACTTCCGTGCCGGTATGTTTGTCGTTTTGCGATACAGGGATGAGGTCGGGCGATGGTGGTGATGCCACGAACGGCGGGGGCAGAGGCAGAGGAGGAATCAGGCACGACGAGGCTGATCGGGGAGCGGTGTCAGAGGAAGATGGAGACAACGAAGAGTCGAAGGTCGATTCGGACAGCGCGCGTCGGGGCCCGCTCTCATCGGTGAGCAGAGAGGGAATCAGAATTAACGCGTCGCCGGGATTGAAACGGCATAAGAAACGCAGCAATCCAAACCAAGAAGAGCTGCACGTGCAACAAAAAATAATCAACGAAAGTCTGCTGAAAATATGACAATACGTCTGCTGAATATGAAAATATGAATGAAAATAGATTGGCCCGCGTTCATGCGAAATGAGAAATGAGAAAATGGGAAAATGGGCACGTAGTCGTACTTTAGATCGAATTGGGGTCGGAAGCAGCGCACATCACACAACGGCCCAAACTACAGACCAAGAATCAACGCACCACGTAGACGGGTGACGATATCTCGCCCAACCAATCGTGCCGGTGGTAGCAGGATGCACTAGGTAGGTGTGCCGGTTGGCGATATTTCGAGTTCTTTGTTTTTTCCCTCGGCCATATTGTACGGACGGTAATAAAGTGTACTCTGTACAGAGTGGTACCTGGTATAAGTCCGAGTACTGTATACCGACATGATTTTCTCAAACCAGGTTATCGTTGGTATGATACCTGGTAGAGAACAGTCCGTACGTACCTGGTATTATACATACTGGTATGTACTTGATTCGTACTCTCGCCGCCCTTTGCTCGTCTCGCCCTCTTGCTGTTTCCTGCAGGACGAGTTTGCGCTAATTTCGGTTCCTCTGGACACATGGGTCGGACGATACGTGCGCATCACTACCCCGAGGCACAATGGCACAACGGGCCTCGTTCACAGAACCGGCAACGGCTGGGTGAACCTTCAGACCGCAGTGGGAGATGTCGCCAAGCGTGCCTACGACCTCGTCGTAATCCCCGAGGAGAGGGCCAGCATAGGCAATGGCACTGGCGGAATGGGCAAGGGAGACGCGTCAAGAGGCAAGAGATACAGGGGCTCAAAAGGTACGTCGCTTGCCAAAGGTTGCTTTCATACTCGCATAGCTGGTAGATAATATGATACGGGCAAGAACGAACGAAAACAACACAGAGCAATCAGTAATCAGTAATAGGACCCTCTTAGTTTCAAAGCGGTTACAGATACTTGGTGATCATGCGTCAGTTTCGAAACTGCAGCAGTATTGTGCTTGTTCTCACTCGTTTTGAGTTTTGGTTTCGTTGCTGGTTTTTCTTTCCGGTGCACAGGTGGACAGCCGAGCATGGGCAGCAATTCAGGCTCTGGAGACGAGAGGAAACCCACCGCCTCTAGGGGTCGCAACCCGCGCTCAAACCTTGCCACAGCCCACTCCAGCTCAGATTCCAGCGGACAGGTGCCGAACCGCTATAAGTTGCATGTATAACGCGATGCTCCGTTCCTTTCTTGCGCCTTGTTTCTGTGGCGACAGCGTTCAAGCTTCCGCCTGCATGTGCCGCGAACGTGATGGCAGTCGTAGCCAATATATAGCCAGATTTTCTGTACAAACGTCTTGTTATATACCAGGGTAATACGTATTGGTACGCTGTTTCTCATCTCTGCAAGTACAGTACAGAACACCTAATAAGAAAAAGAAACACTGACCCAGGCTGGGTTTCTTATTTGGGTAAGGGCACAAACGTCAGTATGACGGCTCCCGGATTTCTTATATTCCTGTAAATATCAGCCTGACTTTCTTTACTACTCTGTTTCTTGTTATTGATATCATAGATGTCCTGTACTTATTTTATTTTATTTTTTTATATCCTCCGGCGGATGGGGAAAAATAAAGCTTAAGCTCACCACACTTCCACGTACTTTCGTACGTGTCGTGTACTACTGTATGATATGGTATACCTGGTAATGTGGAGTCTATGCGAGACATTTTTTCGCCCTTAATTTACTTCCGCCGCATGCAATGGTTTCCAGGATGATCACGAGGAGGATGGAGACGAACACGACAACGGCCGTTCCAACCGCCGCAGAGGACGTGCTACGATGGACGACGGTAGCGAGTTCGACGACGCAGACCAAGGGGATGACGACGACGATGAGGGCGACAATGACGACGATCGCTATGATGACGCCAAGATCAGGAACCCGAGGGGCGGTCGGCCGTTCCCAGGTGCCCCTAAGGGCCGGTCAATGATCAAGGGCGGGGGCAGAGACAAGGGGGACAGATATGGTACAGGCGAACCCGTGAAGTCCTCAGGGCGAATGTCTATTACGTACACAAGACGGGATGGGGGTGGTGGCGGCAAGCCGCGGGGCAGGGTTGGGGATCAAGATAAGATGCGAGAGCGGGATCGTGGGAGGGACAGGGGGGATCCATCTAAGGCCGGCAATGGCAGGGAGCGGGATGGGATGAAGGGAGACGGCTTCATGCCGATGAGCAGAGGCAAGGAGAAGGAATCTGAGGGGGGAGGGTCTCGAGGGAAGAGGAGGGACCTTGGCAATTCTCACGGTTTACCTGGTGACTCAGAAGACAAGTTGGCATCTGGCGGTGGCTACCGAGAGCGAGGGGACCGTACCAGAGACAAGATTGGCCCTGCACCAGCCGGGAAAAAGGTTTGTCGTGGAATTGGCCTATCCTGGATTAAATGCTATTAATACTATACCATGGTAGCAGTTTATTTGATTTTTTCCACATGTATTCTTAAAGTTTCTGCGCGGCTAATTATCTTCACTTGTCTTTTTTCCTTTGCCATCAATGTTGTGCGATCAGGATGAGGCCGTGATCAAGACCTCGTGGGTTACGCAGATGCAGAAGGCTAAGGAGCGCCCGAATCTGGTGCATTGGCGCGATGAGCTGGTGGCAATCACCAAGGACAGCAGCGAGGACTTCGAAGACGCCACACTGAGTGTTGAGCTCATGAGGGTGCGTTGCGACGTGTGCTACCACGAGAAATCGGTGAGTTTCAGTTTTGTCGTTATGCCTCAAGGGGTCATGACTTGTCTACCTTTGTCCCTTGCCAAGAGATATCAATAGCAGAAAATAGCCCTTCAAGCATTTTGAAGCAAAACAACGATTTGTTGGCGGAGTCTATACATAGATCGACACGTGTCTTCGCTATTGCGAGGTTTGGAGTACCGTATCATACGTATGTCGTAGCTAAAAACAATTGTAATAATGAGGTACCAGGTATGAAGAATCGAGGGGGATCTATGCTGAATCGTAGAAATCGTCCGTCGAAAATTGCCATCGGTTTTGGTTGTGTTGCCCACAATTCTACACGCTGATATCTCCCTCTTCTTTCTTGCTGGTCCACAGGATGGCGATAAGTTCTGCTGGAACGAACAGTGCTGGATGTCGCCCGTTTTCAGCGGCTACTGCAAGACAGACGCGGATCAAGAGAGTACCGCCAAGTCCCCCGCGCAGCAACGTACTGGGTACATTAATACGTTCGGCAGGGAGACGATAATCGATTCCGCCTTGACCAGCGCGCTGCAGGCGCCTGTGAAGGTGTGTGGGTTGCACTGACAAAAAGCCTAGCTTTATAGCGCTAGAAGGAGCCACCGGTCTATATCCTTCATGAGGACATAGGTCATGAGGACATAGACACCTCGTAGCACGCGTGATCGAAGTATCACACACATCTTGCAAAGATGAGTTTCGACTTAATCCTCGATCTCACAGCTGAGCGTTTTTTTGTTTTTATCACAAGCCTATCTCGCACTTTGATTCGTATTCGTTGCCGTGCTTGTCACAGGAAAAAGTGTAAAATGCGGCGAAAAAGCTCGTAAGGTTGAAGATAATTGTAAAACGCAATAACAAGTAGATATGGTTTCAAGTGTGAACATATTTTGCATCTGATCGCGTAAGGAATGCATGATAGATGTGACAGCTGCCCAACCTGATTAGGGACTTAGTGACAACAGTCGACCTCGTTACGATGCGACTGTTTTTGCTGGGGGTTTTTTTGTGGACGGCCAGAAGTATGACTAGGAAACCGCGAAAACCGTGTTATCAAGCATAGAGTTAGAGAAGTGTTATGTTTTGCCGAGATGCCGCGGTTTGGAGGTATCGTCCGCTCATTTTCACTATGCCGTTCCCACCAACGCTGCTTACTGCATCAGTGGCTTGAGACGAAGAGGAAGAGGAAGCTTGAAGCGCACGAGGTGTTCTCGGAAGACCCTGCTCTCTACCGCTGGCAGTGCTGGGCGTCCACTTGCGAAGACCCGAATTCAAAAGATCCCACTTTTGTAGAGGACCCGAGATTCAGAACGTTCGACACGAACAAGGTGTGTTCCCATCGTAAACTTGAATGATGTTCGCAGGGATGATAGGTATTCCTCTACGTTCTGTTTTTTTTTTTCTGATACCTGGTTCCTGGTATATTGGAAGACCCTTATCACGCACTATTAATTGGTTGTGTCCCAATCTTTCCCAGCATTTTCCCGGGGAAGAATGTTCAGACATCTGCTGCCAGACGGCCTAGAGAGGCAACGCGTTCCAAAGTTGTCTTGGCGAGCCCTCCCGCTATACCGATGGCGGGATGAAATGAGATACATTCCCCACTTGCTTGCGTGTATTGCTTGGTGTTGAATATGTTGCGCGAGTCATTACTCCGCATCACTTGTTAGTGTGCCGTGCTACATACCTGGTACATGGCCAAGTGCGTGTAATTTTTGCTTGACGCTGCCGATGGCTGTTGTACAGCTGTCTACGATGACTTTCATGTGTACCCCCCGCCTGGGTTGTCGACCAATTCGCGAGACGGAAACATCGGTGTCAATCAGACGACATTCAGGCTTTAGCGCACGCACTTGCGCCAGTCGAATCGACAATACTCACCTCTAGTTGAATAAATTGCAGGGCGGCATGCGCTCCCACCTAACATGCTTGCACTCGTCGCGAGAATGTCATTTGTTAACCGTTATTTTTTCTGTTGTTTCGTTTTCCTCGCTTACCAGCGGTCCAAGGTGGGTGCTGCCGGCCACGCTCGCCACACGGCTGTGAAGACGTCGCCGGAAGGGAAACGCTTTGGTTCTAGGTCACACGACGACGAGTTCAACGATCACGAGCGTGGGACAAAGGCCGGCCTCGGCGGACACGCCAACCCGTCCGCGCACATGGGTGGCCCTAGCATGGCTGACGGTGGAATCGAACACTCGGATGTTGCCCCGTCACCGATGGGGGTCATCGGCGGAGGCTCAGGAGCCATTGACGAGGTCTCCGTGTCGAGGAAGGCGGGCCGCGCGAGTCAGGATGACCGCGTTTCAGCTTATGCGAGCGAGAACATGCGTGAAATGGAGGCTAGGGTCGATGCTGGCGATGGCATGCGTATGGAAGTGGGCAGCGGGGTGCAGGGTATCCCCCGCAGAGGCGATGTTGGTCGTCCGTGGTCGTGAGGCAGAATCTCGAACGTGATGTTCGAGGCGCCCAGGTATACAGGCGAAGTGAAGAAATCCGATGGAGTATTTGGGATGGATTTGGCGTGTAGAGGGATGGTCGTGTATCTACCTCGTCAACTGATCGAATACCTGGATCCGTGTGGCGGCCAAGCTGAGGCCTGTAAAAAAAGATTGTAAGAGCTGTCGGCGTGGCCCATGCGAGGTATCGTTCGGTCAAAAACGCCAAAAGCTTTACCCCTGGTAACGATACAATGTGGGGCAAGTGATGATCCGATGGCTGTATTGAGTAAGCCTTTCTTCAGAGAGCTGCAAGAACGTGGGTACAGTACGAGATATAGCGATCAGTGTAAGGGGAAAGACGAGCACAGGGAGGGCAAGTGGTACATGTTGAAAGGGAAGCACGTGCAATTTGCTTCGTGTTCTACCTTTCACACCGCTGCCGTAGAGCTACTCAAAAGAAGCGTATCAAGTTTTAGTCATGTGAGGGTCGTTTTGTAAGATGTGGCGCTCGTACGCAAAATGCTTTAGCACCCGGCGTGTACGATATCGTGGGTTTGGTGCGCGGGGGCAAGGGCCTTAGAAAGTTTATTTCACGAGTTTGCCCCTCGGTATGCATGATGGGATATGTGATGGGATATGAATGAAGAAAATAACTGTTGTCCATTCGCTTGACGCAGGACACGCTGTGACGAAGTATAATAAGATGTTAACCCTTCTGGGGTAAATAAATACCTGGTAATACATTGGGACCAACAACACATCAAGTGCGGTGGTATTACACCAACCACTTTGTGGAAGCGCGCAGCAGTACGATTGGTACCATGCCGCGCACAGCACGTGACAGACATATCGTTGCACTGCAGCAGTTCGAACACATCCCCTGCCTCAGCAGCCCGGGCTGCTTCGTGTGGCCGATGCTGTAATCGTCACTTTTTTCGACACTTTTTCCGCTTCAACTCGAGTTCAACTCGATGCGAAAATAACTTCCACGGAGAAATATTTGATATTTTGCGTTGCCCCCACCCGCAACTCCAGTACTGTCCATAGCCTCTCCCCTCTCGCCTCTACCGCTGCTGTTAAGTTGTGTTAAGAGTTTAAAAGCTGAAGGCTCATAAACCGAGCGTTACCAAGAGCGTCTACAGAGCAAAAAGCCATACTCGTAGCTCTACTTCGTATATACGGCGACAAAGCGTAATACGGCAAAGAATGACCCAGCCCCCGTCAATTCGCACACAATCGTGCACTCGAACGCCTACGTATGGAAAACATAAACTGGTGCCTTCATCGGTTCGATTCAGATCGACGTCTACTATTACGGTGGTACGCACTAAACAAGTCCTCACACGTAGGACCTATCTATTAATAGCTAGCACACCTAGTATGACGAACTCTTTTTGGACGAAAGTGGAAACCCACTCCTACCTGGTCCCGCTGGTCTACTAGTAATAGACCTCCCGACAGTTTCCGGCCCGACTCCTAAAAAACCACCTGTGAAGTTGTGATACCATCCAACAGCTTAAAAAACCACCTGTGATGTTTGTGATATTATACTATCCAACTAAACCAGCAGCAAAAGCTCGACCCAGACAGAAACGCGACCTTGAAAAAAATGGTCTGGCTTCCTGCTGACAGCCGACAGAACACTTCGCGAACCACGACCGACCAACGGAATCTAGTCTATGGCTTGGTCTTGATCGTTACGGGTCCGGACACCATCGTGCAACACGAAAGCCTGTATGACGCCGGTTTCTTGTCCAGCAGCTTTTTCTCCCCCGGCCCTTTAGGGGTGCAGTTTGACATTCCGGAAACCACGTTAACGGCGCACGTTCCACAAGAGCCACCACCCCCGCAGTTGTAAATTTTGCCCTGCAAGTAAGAGTACCATGGAATGAGCTGGTCAAGTTGTTGTGGCGAGTGTTGGGTGAAGACAATTATTAACCCTTTAGGGGTCCATGTACGGCGGTGAAACAAATGAGAAGGTGCGGTCTTTCTATGTTATCCATTTTGGGTAGGGCTAAGTTGGCTGACTACAAGTCGCCGACTATTAATAGCTATTAGTTGGCAATGCATTACAGCTAGTTGCGTGCGGAAACTTGCGAAGTTCTGCGGCTTTGCATCTGACGGTCGCGTTTGTGGCTCGACATGTGGTAAACTACAGTAAGTCAGTTAGTTGGCTTTTACTCTGCCACCCAACTAACAACTATGAATAGCCGTCAAGTCCCGCCAACTCACCGCCCTACTGTTGTTGGGATTTCCGAGGGGAAAAGTGACGAATCAAAATGACGATTACACCATCGGTCACATGAAGCAGCCCGGGCTTCCGGGGTAGGGGATGCGTCCGAACTGCAACGTGAGGAGCTGTAGGATACCTGGTACGCTCGCAGCATGGTGATACTCCTACTATGTTGCGCATGCCCACTAAACGGTTGATAAGACCGCAGGTTACATAGGAGTTAATCGCCATACTGTACCTGAGTCCCACAAGAGTTAATATTAGGCTTGAGGGTAAAAAAAAAAAAAAAAAATAGGCTGAGGGTGCAGTGTCGTACAACTCCTTGCATTGGAGTCCGACATAAAAAACATCATCCTCTAGCCTGGCAGCCTGCGTTCCCGACATAAAAAACATCATCCTCTAGCCTGGCAGCCTGCGTTCGGTCGTGTGGACGCTGCTGTAATCGTCACTATTTTTCAACATTATTTCCCACGGAAGACCCAATAGCTTTCAGGTGGATAGCTTTGCAGAAGCGAGAAAGAAAAAGCACCGGTGTGATCATACGGAAAAAAAACATGTAAAAAATAAAAAACAAAAAACATACCGGTACCAGGTGGTACCAGAAACACATGATAATCGACGTGTTCGCACACGTACGCGATTGTACTGGATTCGAATGTACGTTTGACTGGGAACATGAAAACATGAGCTCACCTGCAGCGGGTAAACGTCGATCTTATTATCGAGCAGTGCCTTCCTCAGGTTCGTCTTCCCCTTAAGCGTAAGCTCGGTCTCCTTGAAGCCGGTCTTTTGCTGAACCTTCACCACGATACCCTTGCTGGTGGCTGCCGCCTTCTTCGCACCTCCTCCTCCGAAAAACATTTGCATACCCCCACTCTGCTGTGACTGCCGCACATTGAGCGCCGGCGCCGAGGGAACCACGAACCCACTGGAGATGCCGAACAACAAGGAGAGGAGGACCACCGCGACAAAGGAGAAGGTCTTCATCATGTTCGTGGTTGGTGATTCGGTTGTTCGTGGGTGCTAGTGGATTCTGTGTTTCTGTGTCCTTTTTGCCTCTGATGTCATTCGTGGGTTTCCAACACTCTAAGAAGCGTTATTTTGCCAGTTCACCGGCTCTCAGATTTTTGCTTCTCGGTTTGGTCGTTCGGTAGTTCATGTACATGCTGTAGCCGTCATCATCATAGAAAGACTACCCTAACTATCAAGAAGAACACGCCAGGCCTAACCCTCTGTTGCTCAAGATGGTGCAACTGGCACGTACGATAGCCGTGCTTGTGGGAGGGGCAGCATGCGCATCGGCATTCACAGGCCCGATGGCCGTGACCAGCTTCACCGGCGTGCGTGTGCCTGAGAGCGTGGACTGCGTGGCGGCCGCACCCTCCGCGCGTCGCTCGGTCGTGACGCCAAGGATGGGCGGGAAGGAAAACGCTATTAGGTAAGCCTTCTTTGTGGTTGTGACCCGGTGCTAGCCTAATAGTTGGTCGAGGTCGAGGTGGCATTTTGGTTTTAGTCTGGCAAGGCAGCGTGTGAGCTTTTCCCACGTTTTCGAGATTTTGAGGGGTTGCAACGTCATGTAAAAGTCGGTCATGTAAAGTTGCAGGAATGAGTACGATGTGTAGTAATAGTAGCGGCGTGGCATGCCACAAAAACAGACTTGCCATGTGTACCTACCATCTAATCTACCTGGTACCTCATTATCAGAGCGAAATCAATTAAAGGCCATGGTGCGTCCACCCCGCCCTTCCCTCGGCTTGATGGTGCGTGGGATGGAACGATGGATCTCTTCGCCACAACGTTGCCAACCAAATCAAACCGTCCCCTAATTCCCACGACGGCGGCCTATCGAAATCCTGCTTCAGAGCGCGCGAACAAACAGCACGTACGTCCTGTATGTAAATCGCTGCATGAATATCCTGCTGTCTTTGGCCTGTGTCAGTAATACACAATGCCAGCAATGGGAGCTTTCACTATGGTGCAGTCTCTCTACTTGGCGCTCTTGTGAAGAGCTTTTGCTTGTTTTTCTGACGTTTGTCGATTAGTCTACAGCAGTAGTATACTTACCGGTACCAGGTACCAGGTAAGGTACAACAATGAATCGTATGCAAACTCCGACCCCGCGACGGCGTTCTATCTTTCCAGATATACAAGCGGTATTATACATACAGCAAGCAGTACCTGGTACCTGGTAGTATGTTGACGTACGTAACCCTCCAAAGGGGAATACCATGGTATGTCGAAAACATGTGACGATTTTACAGCATTGACCAAACGAAGCAGCCCGGGCTGCGGGGAAGGGGGTGTGTCCGAAGTGTAGGTAAGGAGATGAATGACAAACGCGCAGGATGATGATACTTGTACTGCTGCAAGCTCTTCCTACTAATACTATACATACTGGTAATAATCAAGGTTGATCATACCGCACTCGACAACAACATCAACAACAACGACAACAACATTCCGTTTTTATTAAAAATTAAAGATGCACTACAGCTGTGAGATCGAGGACTTCGTCGAAACTCATCTTTGCAAGCTGTGTGTGATACTCCGATCGCGCGTGTTACCGAATGTGTATGTCCTCATGAAGGATTATTTCAGATATACAGATAATCAAGGTTGATAATGCCGCACTCGTCGCGCTTTCGGTCGCCAAACGCGCTTTCACGGGTTTTTCGTAAAATACTCGTATGTGTATTCGATACAGCACCAGTATGAAAATATGTGTGAGTTTGCCAACATGCAAACTCCCGGCCCCGCGATGGCGTCCTTTTGTGAGTTTGCAAACATGCAAACTCCCGGCCCCGCGATGGCGTCCTTTCCCCCATTCGGTATGCTTCTTTCTGCAGTTGTAGTTTATGTTTGCCTCTTGTCTTATGTTGAAAGAAGCATTTTATCAGCGGACCTAAAGTCAACAGAGGGTTTATTTCCGGATCGCCGTGTGGTGTGGAATGGATGTAATCTGGGGAACTGGAATCTCGGCGGACTAGTGTTTGGTCTACCAAAGCACAACAGCAGGTATGCAAAGAGTGCACCGTGTTGTAACATGTCGGCTCACCCTAAATGCAGGAGGAGCAGGCAAACAACTTCGTGCAGGTCGTTGTTGGTCAACTTCAATCTTGCACGTCGGCCCAGACAAACCTGACCCCAGACCTAACCTAGCACTGACCCTAACCCTTTGGGGGAGATCGAAGTCGGCAGGGGCAGTTGAGCAGGTTCACAGCGTGGTTTGTTTTCAACGAGCGGCCGAAAGACCAGCCTCGACCAATCAGACCAACGACCGGCAAGAAAGTTCTGCCTGCCCGTCCTGCATTTAGATCGAGTCTAACATATGTCATTGGTTTCGTACACGCCATTGTTAAATCAAGGTGTACGTCTTCGTCGTGGTCGTGGGAGTATAGCATTTCCCATTCCCTGTCGCGTGTACCTGGTTTACAGTACCGGTAGGTGCGTTGGAGATGTTACCCTTTCACCAGTTTCGCGGGTAATCGCGGGTATTACCCGGCCTGCCAATACCCGTCACGGGTACGAGCAGCACTTAATACCCGCCGGATATTTGGGCCCAGGATATCTGAAATTTACCTGGAAACCCTGGGGATGGCTATTTTTCATCCCCTAAACCACGTCCCCTAGGCAGTATTTTGTCCAATATCTCCAGGAAACCCTTCTCGGAATTATTTTATCTCCCACACACACATATAAGACGAGATACCCCCACTAAGTTCAATGTACGCAACAGCAGCCAAGGGTCTACCTTGACGGAGAGCGAAGGCGAGAGTTCCCAACGCTCGGTCGATCTAACCTCAAGTTCAAACGTGACTTAAACAAATACGAAATACAGCCCAGGGGACGTGATTTAGGGGATTATATCTGGTGATCCCCGGGGTGTCTAGAGTAAAATATCGGCTACCGGGTACCCGAATACCCGGGGCAAATATCCGGCTATTTCCCCCCAAAATTGACGTGTAAAGCAAATGGAACTTTTGAATTTTTGAAAAAATAACCCTTTCCCCTATCAAACGCCCATCAATACGTACACTGGACGTTTTCGAGCTCTACTAATACTCCTACGTAAATTACCGTATGATACTGTACGTTTTCTTGCTGCTGTCTTTGCGCGCAACGCATGAGGTATCATAGTCGCTGTCACGTGCTGTTACGCCTGAGGTCGAGTGTCCGGGTGCTGCTCTTGCTGGGAACTGGAGACCCCATGATGGCAGATGTCGGCACTTCTTCGTAGACAAGATTTGCTGCACTACGAAATTGTCTCATTTCCTTGCTCGTGTATTTTCTATGCCTTGTCCTGTCATAGCGTAGAACCCAACACGTAGACTGTTCTAAAAATTGAGCCTAACAGTAACAGGCCCCCGTTCCTCAGCTGTAATCATACTGCTTGATCGTGTTCTGCTGTATATCAAAATGCGTAAACACGATTATCTACAAAAAATTGCCGAAGGAACGCGATTGCCGAATGCCTAGAAATAGTGTGTATCTGATCGTTGCGACCTTCCAAGTATGTGATGGTATTCCATGTAGAGCAGTTTGTGCGTCGCGTGAGCCTGATAGAGCCCGGTGAATTTGATGAGCCATTTATTAGGAAAGTGTGAAAAGCACAGCAACTCATATTATTTTATTCGCTATCTCGCATCGTCATGCAGCGTGTGCACGCTCTTCTTCTGTTTATCCGCCCGTGCGTGCGCGACTTTGGTTTTGTGTGTGTTGAGCGAAGATATTAGTTTCTGCCATTTTGTATCCGCGGATTGTTCGGCCATGTTTTTCGCCCCTAACCCGAATTGTGAGGATAACGGTTTTAGGAGTTGTACACTCATGGGCGGGATGATCTCAGTGGTAACTAACACGTTTGATAACGCGCCTTTACCTCAGGTCATCAAGCGATGTGTGTGCTTGGTTTGGTCTTACGACGTTATTATTGTGGACGGTTAGATTTCAAGCTCACGATTCCAAAAACCCATGTCTTACCGACGACGCCATTTGTTATAGTGTTAGGATTAGTCCACTGGGCTACTGCTAAACGTTTAACCAACCGATGTGCATTGCGGTACGATCGTACATGATTCGCTTTTTGTGATTTGCTTGGTGTTGATATTCCTCCATACCAGATTCGATACTGCTGGTGTTAATTGTTGAGTCGATAATGTCAGGAGTGTGAAAACGCCTCGTCTCCCTAGGTTGTTCCTTGTGGGTGGTCCATGTCAATGTCACGTTCATCACGTAAGTGTCACTATCCAATGGCGGAAGCATGTTTGTTTCCTTCACAACGTCAATTTCTAACCCAACTCCTTTTCGAATCTGTCTGTTTACAGGCAGCGCATCACCACCGTCAACAACACGAAGAAGATCACCACCGCCATGCGGCTGGTCGCTGCCGCGAAGGTGCGTCGTGCGCAGGAGGCCGTAGTCAAGACCCGTCCTTTCTCGGAGACCCTTCAGAGCATCTTCGGTGCCCTCATCGCTCAGCTCGGGAAGGAGGACGTCAACCTCCCCCTTCTTAACGCGAGGGAGGTGAAGAACGTCTTGCTAGTGGGCCTCTCGGGCGACCGCGGCTTGTGCGGGGCGTACAACTCGTACGCCATCAAGAAGACGGAGGCCAGGGGGAAGGAGCTCACGTCTCAAGGGTACAACGTGGAGTACATCACCATCGGCAAGAAGATCTCGCAGTACTTCCGACGCAGGGATGAGATCTACACCGTAAAGAGGGCGTTCGACTGCGGACAGGCCCCCAACGCGGCCGAGGCTTCGGCCATCGCCCAGGAACTCCTGACGGACTACCTCTCGGGCGAGACCGACAGCGTTGAGATCGTGTACACGAAGTTCGTTTCTCTCATCGCCTCCGAGCCGTCCATCCGCACTCTGCTGCCGCTGTCCATCCGCGGAATTGAGGATGAGACCGACGAGATCTTCCAGCTCACCAGCGACGGAGGAAAGTTCAAGGTGGAGAGGGAAGAGGTCGATGCCTCGCAACCCGCTGAGCTGCCGCAGGACCTCATCTTCGAGCAGGACCCCATCCAGATCCTCAACTCCATCCTTCCCCTCTACCTCGACGGCCAGGTCCTGCGCATGCTTCAGGAGTCGGTTGCGGCAGAGCTCGCTGCGCGAATGGCTTCCATGGCGGCTGCCTCGGACAACGCCGCTGAGCTCTCCAAAAAGTTGTCTCTTACTTACAACCGTGCTCGTCAGGCAAGCGTCACCCAGGAGCTCCTGGAGATCGTTGCTGGGGCGGACGCGGCGCAGTCGGGATCCAAGTAGGCCGGAAACTCTGCTCACGAGTCGAAAAAATCGATCCTTGCTTTGCCACGGGCGCGAAATCTTTCGTTGTTTTGCCACGGGCGCTCGAGGCTTTGGTCTCCCGGGAGGTGTTGAGTTGAGTCCAAGACTTGCGTCGAGGAGAGAAAAATATGTTATGGGTTAAGGGGCATAGTGAACGGCGTTAGAGTATCGCTCAAGTATAAGCGTCGACGTTTTGCTCTTTTGGGGATTGTGTTCCCCGTGCGAACACTGGTAACGGTATGGTGGCATTTTACGCTTGATGAAGTATATCAAGTCGAGACATGATACCTCATCAATAATGTGGACGCGCTTCTAAGTTTGATGGATGTGTTGCAGTGTAGCAGCTTTGGCGGTTCCATGGATGGCGATTCGTAACCTTCAAAGGTCAGCGCGTCGCCTCCGGTCTCAATAGAGGTTTTAATGTAGCAGCTACGGATGCAATGGCAGTTTGTTTTTCCTTGCTTCGGATTGGCGCCAGAGTAGACGAATTGCCGTCAAGCACATTCACAAACTATTTGATACCTTTCGACGGCATTTTTTTACTGATATTATATACATCGTGTGTTACGACGATGCGTACACGCGGCATACGTTTTCGACGGCATTTTTTTACTGATATTATACGCGGTGTGTTACGGCGGTGCGTACACGCGGCATACGTTTTCACGAGACCTTCGATTGCAACAATTCGACGGTCTTTAGCAAGTCTTTGACCTGTGCCTTGGTATGCACGAGTTCTTGCTCTACCCGCTGAAGTCGTTCTTCCACGACTTCGATCGGCGATTGATCACTACAAGACGAAGACATCTTTTGGCCCGAACCCATCAACCCCCGGCTTCCCCGGCGAGCAATCCCTCCGTAGTTGCCCGCGAGGGGGCTGCTCGTCTGTTGAGGAAGTCCGGTTGAAGAGTTGACATCTAGAGTAGCAGAGATGCAAGTGTGGGAACAAGTAAAGACACGAACGATTGTTAATTGTTATTCAAGTTGCGTTATTTTTCAAATTCGTGGTCGATACCATCCCACGGGACTAGCTTGGAGGGCTGTTCGTATCGCACTCCTGGCATAATCAAGAACGCAAAACCCTCCCTTTTCGCCATGGTCGTTTCAGCCTTTGGTCGAGGTTTTGGATTTAAGCACCAGTATTCTCAGACCTGGACTATCCGGGGCGCTGCTCTCTCTGATGCTCCCTCAGCAACTACTACTACTGTTGTAGTACTACGCTGTGACTTCGGATGATGACACGCCACACGTGTTTCGTGACGGGCAATTGGCGTATCGTCTTTTGACCCTTTCAGTGATGAAAACTTACCCAGCCCGAATTCAGGGTACAGTAGCGTGCCCCCACAACCGTGCGTGCACTTCTAAACGGGGTATATCGTCTTACCGTATTATCGCCTTATCGTGAGTTCGGGGTGAACGCCAATCTTACAAACACCCGTACGCCGACCGTTTACTTACATATACCAGGGCGCTGACTCTTTGCAAAACTCACATGGCTGCATGAAAGGCTCCCCAAACAAATCAAGGCTGTACGAGTGTGCTTTGAGCCTCCCCAGGCAAGCTAAATAGGTAGAATCGATAGGAAATCCTAGTTGGGTTCACCTTCAGAGCTCCCATTAGTTTCGTTGTTTTTTGCAGCTGGTGGCCTCACGAACTTATTTCTTGATGTCTGCCGGGACAAACAATGCGCACCGTCAAAGCCAACGCTTAGTATGGAAGGCATTCATCATGGAGTCATGGAGTAGTAACATGTTATTACCGTATCCCGGGTAGATACATGCATACAGCAGTATATGCCACACAGCACGCAGTATAATTGTAGTCGTATAGGAAGCAAACAACGGTCAGTATAAACATACTTACAGGTATATATCCCCGCCCTGGGCCTTCTCCCTTGGCATAATATTCTCCCACCTCTCAGCCATCCTCAGCTCTTATTTGCCGACGAACATATTATTTTGTGGGGAACCTTCCTGACTCTTTGCTTTCTTCATTGATTGCTCTTCACGTTCTTTTTTCTCATTTTATTTGGTTTTTTCTCGTTTTTTCGCACGTCACACCCAGCTTGGCTCAGCTCAGCTCAGCAGCGCAGCGCCGTACGGTGCGATGCCGTGCGGTGCTATGCCGTGTGCTGTGCCGCGCTGTGTTTTGTCTTTCGTACATACCAGGTATCATACGTAGTATCATCATACCAGGTTCCAGCTGAGCTCAGCTTGGCTTAGCTCATCAGCAGCTCAGCTCAGCAGCGCAGCGCCGTGCGGTGCCGTGTGCCTTGCCGTGCGGTGCGGTGCTGTGTCGTGCTGTGCCGTGCTGTGCCGTGCTGTGTGCTGTGTTTACTCTTTCGTACATACCAGGTATCATACGAAGTATCATACCAGGTACACCAGGTATGTGACTACATTGTTGAATCACAAAAAACGCACACCCAGCTCAGCTCAGCTCAGCTCAGCTATTATAGTAGTTCAGTGCCGTGCGGTGCCGTGCCCTGCCATGCGGTGCGGTGCTGTGCCGTGCTATGCCGTGCTGCGCTGTGCTTTCTTTCATACTTACAGTACCAGGTATCATGCGAAGTACCAGGTACCGGTATGTACGCCGTCTACAGGGACTCGTCTTTGCTTTTTTCATTGATTGTCCTCATCATGTTTCCCCCCCCCCCCCAAATTACACCCGTACTGCCGATCAAAAGGTGACATCGCCACCAAGCGCACAGCACAGCACAGCGCAATAAGCTCTGCACAAGTAGCTCTTGGCATTATCAAGTCACTAGTTGCACCAAATCATGGGCCTCTTCTTTCTGCCCCCTTCACATGTTGTATATTCTTCCTTGCACGAGCGAGCGTAGCGGGCGGCGTCAGCCGCCCGCGGAACGGAGCCCTTGTAATACGTACGTACAGCAAAAATATTCACACCTCGGAGAACGGTAACACTTGACGTTCGATATCAATGTTACGGTTCAGCGGGATTTTTATGTAACATTACGTTACTAAGTTATCCGATTTCTAGGTTTTGTGATAACATCATGTTACTACGTTACGATATCAGCAGTCGACCGCCTAACAAAATGTTAAGTGTTACGTTGCATTATTAATAATATTGGCAGCATTATAGTGTTACGGTGTTAGGATCGGCAGCTCGTACTTGTAGCGCGTAACGTAATGTTACGGTGTTAGCGGAATTCCTAGTTGTTATCTTAATTAACAAACGTTAGACGGAAACGTACATGCCCAATATGACGCTAGCATGATGTTACTGTGTTAGCTCGTACGCAAAGATAGTTGTAACACTCGTATTAATAGTACGTCAAGCCGTGTAATAGGATCGGCAGCCCGTAGCACGTAACGTAATGTTACGGTGGGTGTTAGCAGAATGCCTAGCTTTATCTTAACACACGTTAGAAGGATAACGTACATGCCCAATATAACGCTAACATTATGTTTCTGTGTTGGCTCGTAACATAAGGTATACCGGGGTCATCCCCCCCAAAAAACGCTTGCCAAATATGGAATCCCCAAACAGAGGACAAAAAAGATTGTTTCCCGGAAGTAAAACGCCTCCGACATTATTGGAAACCCCTCCATCCCGGGGCTCCAGCACCATATCCCTGGGGGGGGGAGATCCATGACGGTCTCTTCGGAATTAGGTACACGGCAACATGATGTTACCCCGCGATGCCGCTTTTAGTGTAACACTATTAATAGTAACACATGTTAGATCCCTAACAGGCGAAACCGGCAACATAGTAACATTATGTTAGAGTAGCTTTAGACCGTAACACAGCGGCAGTAACATACTGTTATGTGCCGAGTTTCTTTGAAGGCAACATAGTAACGAAACGTGACAGTCAGATCTGCAGCCAGTACCATGGTAACATGATGTTATTAATAGAGGCCTGGTCCCTTGGCATTTAACTACAGTAACATCCAACATCCTAACATAGTGTTACTTTGCGACCAGTCCAGACTGTAACTTAGCAAACGTACGTCAAGTGTTACGTTATCCGACCCTAAGGAAGAATAAGGGGGGGTCGAATAACGTTCGAATAACGTTAGAATAACATCATTAGTGCTATGGAAAACACGAAAATCGCAATTAACCTTATGTTGGGGTGTTGTGTCCAGAGCTTCCTATTAATATTAACTAACATTCTGTTAGCAAGTTAGCGAATCGGGGGAAAGTGATCTTGCGTATGTTGCGTTGATAACGTACGAGTCTGGACGAATCCTAACATTGTGTTGCGATGTATGCACACGCACCGATCACGGCGTAACACTATGTTACCGTACCAGAGCCGACGAGATCCAGAAGAAACATAACGTACTGCGTTATAACGTTCGTGGATGTGCAATTGACACTATCTTAGCGTGTTAAGCGGTTGCTCCTCCAGTGCTAACACTATGTTAGGGCGTGGCCAAGCCGCCGTGTTAGGCCTCATAACGTAGCTAAGTGTTATCCGAGTGTTACGTTGTCCGAGGTGTGCAATCCTTTTCAATCTGAGTGTTCACCTTTTTTTCCTTTTCCTTCTTTCAATATCTCTATTATCTCCTGCAAATTGTCTGTTTTGCTGGGTTGTGCGCGTACTTCGAAGTGTATGTTCTGCTTTAGTGCTATTTGCTAGTATTTTGTTTACATTACAGTAGTACACCCACACATCGTTTTGGTTTCCCCTTGTTGTCCTGCTTCTTGCAATAATGTATCACCTCCAATTATTTCGTCCGCCGCCACAAAAAATATATATCTAAAGGACAAGCATGGTGACAATACTGGTCATAGTGCAATTCAGGCGGTACATTGATTTGCTTGTGCTTTTCCACGACTCCCACCTGATCCACTCACGGTCGGGTGTAGCTGCCATAAATACCAACAAGGGTAGTTTCCCACAGTCGCGACGCTTTGGCTTTTATTGGAAGCCGTATTGATATTCGGGGGACGGGGAAATATACAAAACAGGTCGTTCTTGGGACTTTTTTTGCATCGTGTGCGGGCATCTCCTCCGTCGGATCGCAAGGATGTTTGCCCACAGTTTTTATCTAGGGGGATATGCGACTCTCTCCTATTGTTTCTCGGTGTTGCCTGGGCGTCTGCTGAAAAATGAAGCCCCGCCCTCAAGAGTGTTGATCCCACTGCGATACAGATACAGTATGGCAATCATATCATCTGTAACGTCCGTAAATCGGGAAGTGGATCGAGGATGCGGTTCTTCAAAGTTCAACAAGAAGTTAATATTGCAAAATGTGTGTGAACCATGAAACGCCATAAAAACTGTCTGGTATAGCCCAGCCACTAGAGGCCATCGCACGCCTTTAGCAGCCTTTACGTAGGGCGGGGGGGTAGAAGCGTCGAAACCGGGAGTCATACCTGGTATCCGTTTGGCGATATAGGCGGTCGCTCTGGCGATGTTATCCTGGTGTACCAGACCAAGTGACAGACAATTGTCGCATGCCGACTTCGCGGTAGGGTACCCGACAACCGAAGAGGCGCGGGCCGCTGGTGTACGTGTCAGCTATCAATATCCGTCGCGGTATGGGCATCAATCGTTTGGGATGGTTCGAAGAAAAAAAGGCGTGCGTCATGCCTGGACTGAGATCCGAGGGGTCAGACATACAGACAGAAAGAAAACGAATTTCCGCTTCAGAGGCCCCAGTCGACAGTGCGGGCACTAAGGGGTCTAGGCGTCACTCAGCTGGGAGTTCGATCGAATTGGTCAACACTCAGCTTTGCAAGCTGCGTCGTACGGTCGCGCTGGTTTTACGTTTTATTTGGGCGTTTGAGCCCGTATTGCGTAGACGCCCGTTACAACACGGGTGGACGGGACCCCCCCTTCTGCCGACATAGGTGGGCCAAAGGCCGACCG
>JAYJMJ010000354.1:7496467-7508574 GCA_036873875.1 Laminaria ephemera
GCTTTATAGCGTGGGTAAGCACAATTCGATGCGAGTCGACGAGGGAAGAAAGTGCTGAATTCTTCTCGAGATAAAAATGGAGGCGCGTACCGTAGTGGGGAGGGGGGAGAAGAGCCTGCTAAGTGGCCCCGGCTCTGAGTTACGACTACTAGGGAAGGAGAAGGAGAAAGCAAAAGTGCGAAGATAATAGATGGGATGAGCAAAAAAAAAAAAGAAAAAATAATAAACTCAATTCCATCCCTTCCTGTCCTGTGTGTTTGGTGTCTTGGATTCATATGAAAAATTGAATAAAGTTTCACCCCCGACTGTCGTCCTATATTTCTAACTTTTTTCTTTTCTTTTCTTTTTTTATCCTCCGGCGGATGGGGAAAAAATAAAGCTTAAGCTCACCACACTTCCACGTATTTTCATACGTGTCGTGCGTTAATTTAACTCAAATGCATTCGCAATCCTATTTCTGACGTCTCGAATTAATGTAAATCAATAGATTTAACCCCCATACTACGCACCTAATGTCCTTGGTTGCATACAGGTGCCCTGAGGCCACCACGCTCGAGATCGACATGGTGGACGTTACAGAGTTTGATCAGCGGATGGAAACAGAAATGGTGGTGCAGGTGACGAGGATGTTCGTCAATTTCGATTGCTTGGTTAATGCGCTGGTTGGTTTTGAGACCCCCTATCAACGGTTGAAGGATAGACACAGACGAGAGCTAGACTTCGTGCATAGGTTTTCCTCCTTGGGTTTCCCTCGGTTTTCCTTCGGCTTGCTGGGATTGTTTGTGAGTGATAAGACGTTGAAGCTCCTGCTGCACATTGTCGGATGGCGAAAATTATATTAATGATAGTTGAACGTGCTGAGTATGTCGTTCTCCATAAAAACGAATGTAGGGGTGGAGAATAAAGTACGCGCGGGTCGGTACACCGAGGCCACCTGCCAAGCCATACGTTGGATCTCTCTCCTCCCCTTTAACCTCTACGCTTCCTGCCTTGCAGGGGGGGGGGTATCTCACACTGGTTGCGGCAACATTAACTTCCATGACTATCGTTGCAGCGTTCCAGCAACGCTGACTTCTATCCACGGCTAGCTTTGGCTAGGGCGTTGCAGCAATACTGATGCACCTACATACCGTCCACCTTCTGTCTCGTTCATCGGCGTTACCCCCCCTTTTCAGCGTCAAGACATAAATGCCATTGTCGCAGCGCTGAGGTGAACAGAGCGTTGCAGAAATACTGATGCGCTTCCTTTGCTCATCTGCGTTACCCCCTCCATTTCAACAACCAGACATAAATGCCATTGTCACAGCGCTGAGTTTGATAGAGCGTTGCAGCGTTACTGACGCGCCTCCCTGCCTCAGTCTCGTTGATCAGCGTTACCCCACCCTTTCAGCGTCCCGACATAAATTATATCCAGCGCTGAGTTGGATCGAGCGTTGCAGCAAATCTGATGGGCCTCCTTACCTCTGTCTTGTTCATCGGCGTTACCCCCTCCCTTTCAGCATCCAGACATACACGCCATTGTTACAGCGCTGAGGGCATCCTTTGCTCACGCGTACTACGGCACGCCATCGTACATGGTCCCGTTCTATACTAGTGCGCCTCCCTATCTCTGCTTAGTCCATGGGTGTTTCCCCCATCCCGAAACAGGTCGGGGATAAGATAAGTATTAAAAAAATATGTACTATATGGAAAAAACGTAATGAGCGCCCAAATGTTGGAGGTGTCTCTATTATGAGTAGGAACGGTGCTCCGTCTCGAAAGGGATGCGTGGTCAATCGGCAAATGACTAAGGCAAGCAACAAATGAGTACCCCATTTGCTCACTGGCGGTGTCGCGGTAGCTGCAGTACATTTGCTCCTTTCTCCGAATGCATTTTCGCCCCGCCCGCCACTCGCTGGGGGCGTAGCGGTGGCTAGTGTGTTCTTCCGTTTTCCGAATACGTTTTCGCACCCCCCTGCCTGTTCGGTGAAAACCCGGTGGCTCCGTCCTGGCATCGTAGGGATGCGAGTGTCCATGGTCCTCAGGACTACCGCTATATATCATACGACTACACCCCCCCCGCCGCCCTTGCTGGGGATGTGGTCATAGCTTGTGCTTTTCTGCCTCCATTGATACGTTTTCGCTCCACCCCTCCTCCACTGAGGCTGTGGCGGTCAACGGAGTATCTTTTTAACGCAGATCCACATAATAAATTATGTATATTGAATGTATGACTGGAACAAGCGCTTCACATTGTCAGATGGCAAATAGTATAATGATAATTATGTAGTAATGAGTAAAAATACATCCGCACACAGCCATGCAGCCGTGGACCGTGAACGTATAGTCAGGCATCTAAGTGCCGTTCGCCAGCAAGGAGAGTTCCGACAAATGTTAAATTCATTCCCGGGTGGTTAATTGCAACATTGGCATCTATCTCATATGTATTGTACTTTTGTTATTGCGAGCGAGCAGCTGAAAACGCTTCAGTGTTGGCTTTACGTGGGCAGCTGACGGACACAGTGTCAAAAGTCTAACGGTACTGCCAAGAACCTTAACGGTACTGTGTATAAGCTCAAGAGAGCAGTAGCAAAACGTGAGTGTACTTACTGTAGTACCAATATCTTCGCAACTACCAAATCACCTGCGGGACAATCCGCGTCGACGCAATATGCTAATGACATCGGCAAAGGAGGCCGAGAGGTACCCCAGAGACTTTTTGCTACTCTTCCATATTTATGGACGCTATCGCATCATCCTGTACGTTATGCCTGCCCGTCCTTATAAGGTTGCGACTATAATACGGCATGGTCGTTCATTGCTCATCTAGTGCGATCCCCCGACAACAACTGACGACGTCCACAAATTCGGAGAAAGCCTCGTTTGCTGCTGGCATCACCGAAACCTCACTCCGAGCTCATCTCCAACAATACTGCCATGCTGCAGTACCGACGTCGGGGGGGGATTTTACACCCGCAAATAATGGTGAAAGAGATGCAGATACGGAAATCCTCCAACGTGCAAATCACATTCTTCGCCAGACACGTAACGCGACGGCAGCGCGAAGAGCTCAGGAGCCTGCAAGGTACACGAAAGGACACGCAAAACGCCAAAGGGGTCAGACAAAACGTGTCGTGGGATTGTTATGTTGTTATGGCTGTTCGAGCAACGATACTGATGTGGTTCTTATACCACCGAACTGGCATGTATATTACCGTGGCTTCAAACGAGAATGCGACTTCATCGACCGTCCACTATTGTGTGGCCGGGCCTCACCACCGATACGTCGTGCCCCGTTAATTACCTGTGGGCCGACCTTGAAATCCCTAAAGTCGTAAGTCACAAGAGGAACAGCGGCGGCGTCCCCTCTCACGGTCTCCTCTATCAGCCGCCTGGGAACTGCGGCGGGCATGGAAAATAACATACACGCGCCGTGATGCAATTGCAAAATAATAGCGGCTGGGATCTACGGTCACATAAGGTGTTCCGAGCCATGTCATTGTTCCGACGAAATCAAACCCCTGCCGCTGCCTGCGCCCGCACGATAAATGCCAACCAAAGACGTTTCAAAACATTTACTCCAGCGCACCGCCACTAAATTCGTTCGTTTCTGTATGATGTTAGTCGACGCCTAGCTCTTCACCTTGGTTGGCGCTATCGATGAAGACATGAACCTGGGACACTTCATCATTCTGGACCCAGTGCTCACAGAGTAACCCGTCCAACATCTCCATACCCTGCATAGTTGTTTCAAACACGAGGGGCAATGTGAATCGTCTTTATGCTCATCCTGTACGTTTGAGTATTGTTGGAAGTAGATTTTGCGCTAGGGTTTGCTCGAAGGCAACGTACTATTAAAGCAAAGAGCCATACTTTTATATGCCTCGAACTAAAATGTCAACTGCCGAAAAGCCGTCAGGATTGGGGAAGGTAGAATAACTTTTCAATCCGGTAGCTCTGCGCATTAATGGCACCGAGCAAAGGCACCGAGCAAAGACCAATCGATCCGTTTTGCTCTACCGTGTCATTTACCCAATAATAAACGAGAAACGATGAGTCTGGTTGCACCTCTCTGCGAAACTGGATTGAGAGCGGCATAAACCCGAACATTCGAAGACTATAACGTTGCAGTGGCAGGAAATTGTTGCCTGTTAACGTCGGCAATGCAGTGGCAAACTTCAGCAGTGGTTCATGGTACCAGTTGCTGACGAGTAGCCTAATGGAAGTTTGCCGTGCGTGAGCCACGCGAGAGATTGGAAGCCAAGAAGCGACCCAGAATTCAGCAAGAATGTTAAGAACTGCGTACTTCATACAAGACTTAGACTGAAAACAACGTCGCTACAATCATAATTGAATCGAACCTGCAGAATACGTTGGAGGTCCGTTGACTCAAGCGTGAAGAGGATGATCCTACGTTGTACGGATCTGCATTCACTACACATGCTCGTCCCAAAGCTTGACGGGCAATTGACTGATTAGATCTGTTCATGTTACCTTCAAATGCCCGAGGAATCGTGTCAAATGCGCTTCATCGTTCGAATCGAGGGGGTTCTTTGCAGGCGCGAGGCAACCAGTGGGTCAGTTGCTAGAGAAGACCACCTTGACCGGCGTCACGTACGGTTGTACCGGTTTTAATACTGTAATAGTATTTGACTGTTTTTGGCGATCGTAGATACGCGACTGGCTTCTTGTGTTTGATGCCTTGATAACATACTCAAAGCTATGGGTTCTACATTAATCAGGCCGTCGGTGCTAGCAAGCCATGCAATGATACCTACGTAGCAGTTCGCGTTGCCTTATCTGTACGATCTGACCTCATATGACGCGGTGCGGGGGAGCTCCGGCAAGGGTATTGCCTCACCTATACAGTATACGGGTAATTGATGCGACGAACGAGCGCATCAGAGGTCAACATGGTCAGCCCTTTGTCTTTCGGCCGGAGTTTGATTCCACGTGGGTAATCTGGTCCTGCATAGAGAAACATCCTTCGATGGCAGGGTAGACCCTTTTCCTTACTTATGGTATGTGCTGTTCCTCAGAGTTGGACCGGACGTTCAACACCGGGGCAACTAACTGTAAAACAAATAAGCACGTAATTCGGAGTACATGGTACTCAAAACATGCCACGATAAGGACCTTTTACACTAAACATATTCTAGACGAAGGCATCCCTAAGGCTTGCGTATCAGATCTCAACGTTTAGTACGGGCAGGCCCAACATTGAAACGATGGTCTACGGCATTTATTATGTGTGTATCCGGTACCACAGGTAGATCCAATATCTACAGCGTTGAGTCTTTGACATGGAACAAAAAAAAGGCGTCGATGATATTGACAGAAGAAGGGCGTGCATCTCCGTACTCCTCGCTGTTGGGCATTTAGAGAGCGCATGTATCTGATGTATCCCTAGCTGGATGTCTATACTCGGAGTCGACGAGTCCGTAATGAATCACTCACCCAGATAACTCCTTCTGCAAGACGGAAACTCTCCTTCGCGTATCATGTATTCCTTGTTCAACCCGTACAAGCGAAGGAATGTCTTGCGGGTATTGAGACCTTCCGCCACTACGACTTTCGCCCGTCCGGCCACATAGTCATAAGCGATATCCATCTGGCGTTTCCACGGAGGATATTCCCGTCCCCGATCCACCATGTGAGATACAATCTCCAAGCGTGCGCTGAATTGTTTCGGGAAATGCCATGTAGCCCCTGCGAGCCGTTGAAGGACACCAGGTATATATACAAAGTTATGAAGGTTTTTGCAGCGAATTGCAGATCCATACTGTATGATACGTCCCAGGTGTTGGCATCATCCTACCAGTATGATATGTCTCAACGTTCAGATCTTGAAAATATCTTCGAACAAAACGCTTTGCGCATCTTACCACTCACTCACCAGCCGCTTCGTTCCTCTCTCCTTGAACCAGAAGGACTATAGCACTCATAAGCTGCCGAACCCAACGCATCCTGCTTCACATCGACAGCGTCGACGGTACACGACCAGCTAGCTGCACACGGCACACACACAACGATTGGTTTGGTCGGATTTTTCGTGTTTGACTAAAAATGTTGCACAACACTTGCTAGCCCGAGTATGCCCTTCTATACTCGATTTCCACCTACATTCCCCCGCACTAAACTGACGTATGTCTCGGACTATGTCAGGAACTCCCCCGATGAGATTCTGCCAATCAAGTTTACCTCCGACTCCACTTCGATATTGGACACAGTATGCAATGATCACTGCTCTCGTCGTTCCATCCGGGTGTTTTCAAGTTCTTGACACGTGAGATTTTGGTATGAAGGTGAGAATCGAACCCACGATCTCACTCTTTAAAATCTCACGGCCTGCCTGCGACGTGCGACGCCATTGTGAGGAAAGTAGACAAAAAATGTTGCACAACACTTGCTACTCCGAGTATGCCCTTCTATAGTCGATTTCCACCAAACGTGCTGGACGGGTTTCGATTTTTTGCGAAGGCGGTGCTACGATGCGAAACTGAAAAAAAGCAGCTGAAAAAAAGTTAGTGCGACTCACGAGCGAGCTCAGGAGCAATTGCGCTCGCATACCTTGTACGAAGGCTTATCAGAAGTGCGCTGAGAGCCTAATCGAGCATGGACGCAGGCGACAGCGGCGCGTTCATGGAAGATTTTGGGGACTCGTGGAATGATGAAGACGACTCCGGCCAGACGAAGAATGGCCGCAATGCGATGGAGGGACTGGACACATCGTTGCAAGCGCCCAATGCGAATGACTTTTCCAATGCGCGCCTTATCGAAGAGGCAAGGATGCAGAAATACCGTAAGACGAAGGCGTAACGTAGTTTTCGGGTGTCGTATTTGACGTACTATATCTCAATGCCAAACTCCTTGATACACCACGCGAGCAACCCTTTAGCGTTTTTAGTCTTGCCATTTTCGTTTCCTCGGAGGCACAAGTCGGTCAAAATACCGACTCTGCCAAATGCGCTGTATGACGTCATATAATACGTTCTCCTTATCCGGCCGTCCATTATGCAGCTCGAGAACAGGAATTCGCGTGTCAGCGGATTTCGGGATCAAGACGTCGTCACCCTACAGAAAATCTTGGACGCAGAATTTGAATTGGAAAAGGAGAGCATAATCAAACACCAGCGGGAGAAAAGAGAACAAGCAGCCAAGCAAGCGGGTCTGCAGAGGAAACGCATGATGCTGGAGAGACAACTGAGAGAAGAGATTTTTGAGATCGAGAAGGATCACAGAATCGAATTCTGGCTGACGCTGGTGAGTGTTTGGGTGTTCTCTTTGCTGCGATGATGGCGACGCACACAGCAGCATAATATCACAGAATGAACCCAGACCGGCTTTCCGTGTGTGCGTATGCTGCCTATGTTCGGACGCGAGTTTGGGTTTGCGTGGTTGTAGGTAATCTCAAACAAAAAGATGCATACGAAGGCAATTCAAACAAAATGATGCACGTATGGTATGCATTGTATGTGCCCGCTCATACCTGGTACAAGATAAAACACGAAATTGTCTTGCGGCGGCCGAATGCACACCTACCGTTCAGTTATCTGCTACGAGAAATGATCATACGAGCGTTGATATCAACTTTGAAGACTTCTTGCCTCCTTGTAAGAGGATTTTAATGCGCCTCTTCCGTTGCATACGCACAGGTGAAACAAAGTTCTACACCGCCAACCGCCCGGATTGAAGTGAACTCCATCACGGCCCGTGCTCTTGCTAAGGCTATGTGGACGAATACTTCACTGACCAGCCTAGACTTATCGTGCAATGAAATTGACGATCCAGCCGGCGCGTACGTTGCACGCTTGCTCAAACGCAACACAGCACTGGTAAACGTGTCGCTAGGGTCGAACCAACTCGGAGCGCGTGCGTGCCGAGCTTTTGGCGAGTCGCTGTGCTCAAACACAACGCTAAAGTGTCTGAGTCTTGAAGCTAACTCCCTATCACGCGGTGGGGAAGACATTTCGGGAATACGAGCGCTCGCTGATATGTTCAGCAAGAACAAAACGCTGACATCGATCAATCTTTGGAGATGTGCACTGGGGGCAGAGGCAGGAGCGGCGTTATCGCGGGGGATGGAATCAAACCAGACGATAACCTTCCTCGAGGTCGGACAAAATGGGCTCGCGATGGCAGACCAGCACAAGCTCAAAACTGCATTGGAGGACAACCTCGAAACATTTGAAGGACGCCAAGCGATACGCCGCCATGAGAAGACAATCACAGACAATATGTTGGCGGAGGAGAAAGCCCTGCAGGATCAGCTCAGAGCAGAGAGGCAATTGCGCGAATGGCTTGAGGATCAAAAGCAGCTACGTGCCGAGGAGCGCCGAAAAACAGAGGAGAAAAGGTACGCGTACGTTACGATGTACAATTCGCTTGACTACGGACGATTGAGAGCCTTGCGCTACGGGTAGCAACCAGGACCCCACGATCTGCGTGAAAAACATGTTCGTTCATGCGGGGGCATTATTTACCAGTACAGTGATGATTTCGCTTCAGGTTCTACTTGTGCTGTGATATTAATAGCGTGAAAGCCACAGGTTTCTAACAAACTATTCAAGCCACCCACGCACCACTTGCCCGCACCACTTGGTAAAAAAACATCAAGCACGCTGTGTACGTAATGCATTCGAATGCAGGTTTGCTCAACAAGTCGCGGAGGACGCTGAGATAGCCCTTCTCCATCAAGAAAAGGTGGACGCGGAAAAGAAGGCAGAGGCTGCCAAGCTAGCCAAAGCTAAAAAGAAGAAGGCCAAAAAGTAGCACCCATCGCATAAGGATTAATTTATGTGCAATTGATGCCAAATTTCGACGTCCACGTCACGAATCCACCACAATGCGAGTGTAAGAATCATACACGGCGCGCCATCCGAATTACCCCACTTGGCTGCAGATATCAGTACGGTGAAGGACGTGCTTACAGTATTATAGTCGCGTTTGCGCTTCACCCCGTGACATCTCTGTACAGTCCATACCAATTACGCTTTCAAACCAACTGTTACTCTGATACGCCAAAGTGCGATGTCTTCGATAAGGCACACAAGCGACCAAATACCATCCAAAATATCCCACCCTAGAAATGAATAGGCTTGTCGTACGTCGCCATGCAAGCTTCCTTCAGTGCCTCACTAAGGGTGGGGTGGGCGTGGCACGTCCTGGCGATGTCCTCGCTCGAGGCTCCGTATTCCATCGCAAGAACCACCTCCGCGATCATTTCGCCCGCGTTGGGCCCAAGAATATGGGCGCCAAGAATCCGGTCCGTCTCCTTGTCGCTGAGGATTTTAACCATTCCATCCTTGTCACCGACGCACGAGGCACGGCTGTTGGCCGAGAAAGGAAAGGTCCCTTTGTTGTACGCCACTCCCGCTTCCTTCAAAGCTTCCTCCGTCTTGCCCACCTGGTGCACACCAAACAGCACAAACAACAATTTGAGCATGAGATGCTTAACTTAACTTAACTTAACCCCTTTGGGGCTTCAGAGGGGAAAAAAGTCGAGAAAAAATGACAATTACAGCATCGGCCACACCAAGCAGCCGGGGACACTTGTGTAGGGGGGGGGGTGCCCACACTGCAATACAAGCTGTACGTCACGCGCGCAGCACGGCGATACTCATAGTACTGCCGCACGCTCTTACTAGACGCTTGATAAGACCGCACTACTCGCTTCTTTGGTTGCTATACATGGCTCTCAAAACGGTTAACAAACACACCGATCCATTTCCAATGTCGCAAATCGATGTCAAGCCCACACGTCGGCCTCACCTCTGCCACTTCCGGGTAGGTGTACACCACGCCAGGGATAGCGTCGTAGTTCACATGCCCAGCAAAACCCGCGATGGTTTCGACGCAAGCAATGCCCTCCTCCTCCGCCTTGTGCGCCAACATCGGGCCCGCGATGCAGTCACCAATCGCATAAACAGAAGGCACTGCTGTGCGGAAGTGCTTGTCGACCTCAACACGGCCCATCTTGTCCAAAGAAATGCCCATCTCGTCGCAGCCGAGGTTGGCCGTGTACGGTCGCCGGCCGGTCGCCACCAAGACCACGTCAGCGTCCATGGTCGTGGACGCTCCTCCCTTGGACGGTTCCATCGTGAGCTTAACGCCCGATTCGGTCACCTCGGAAGCCGTTACCTGTGAGCGTACAAGTAGAACAACATATTGGGTACACGGTGAATCAAACGTTGTTGTACTTCTCAAGAGCTAATAGATGCAGAAGAGTCGGGTTATGTTTCTTTTGACCTAGCACATAATGGCCAGAAACTCAGAGCGCACAAAGCCGCAAATACATGTACGTTGCTCAAACTTGCGGACGTTGCTTCACTTGCGGATGTTGCTCAATAGGCGGAGGCAATTAAACTACTTCGTATTCATACACAAATAAAAGCATACCACCTGTGACGGGCGACGATCGCATACAGCACGTGTGCCGTGAGGGTAAGCACACCAATCAGTAGCGCGTAGTTGGTAAATACATGTAGTAATTCCAATTGCTGCACGAGGGTTGGCATGCTTTTGCAGCTGCTAAGGCTGAACCAATCCTCACTCGTACACTGCACACAACCCGAGACAAGGCGTTCCTGGCCACACGTGCTGACCGCGATAGGTCGGAAAACGCATTCGAACAACGCACGTAGGACTAAGGTAAGGAGAACCCGATATTTTTCGATCAGACATTCCTGCTACCAGACGATAAGGACGCCTGTTTTTCGCTAGCCGAAGAAATACCTTCGTTTTGAACTTGAACTTGAGCCCCTGCTTCTTCAAGACGCGGGTGAACGCTTTGGTGATCTCCTGATCCATCGAAGGGCACACTCGGTCCAGGAATTCGACAACCGTAACCTTCGAGCCCAGCCGAGCCCAAACAGATCCCATCTCCAAGCCAATCACGCCACCGCCGATCAGCACCAGGTTCTTCGGGACCTGCAAGCATAGCAACCACAGATTGCGTGATGTACGAAGTATGATATTATACCCGACAGCAAAATGAAGCCCTCTGACATGTTCACAACAGTCGGCCGTGATTTACATATTTTACCTACACCTCTCCTCTCTCTCCTACTATGAATATGAATAATTTCACTGTTAATACTGTGTAATGCACTTGTATAGCTGTACTGTTCTCAGATCACCTCCTTAAGGTCCAGCGCTCCAGTTGAGTCCACAATCTTCCCTTGTGCGTTGTCGACAGGGACAGGTGGGAGCGGGGTAACCTCCGATCCGGTTGCGATGAGGATGTTCTTCGTCTCCAAGGACTGCTTTCCGCCCTCCGTCAAGTCAACATTTACCGTGTTAGGCCCGCCGAGCTTGCCGAACCCTTTGATGTAGTCCACCTGATGGACATATCATACCGCCATGGAAAATGTAGCGCACCAGATGTCAAGACAAAAATTCATTACTACGAAAGTGTAAATAAACATAATTACATTTGTCTTGGATTTTTTTTTAAACCTTCACTTGATTAAAAGGACCTGCTTCGCTCTCAGCGCTCCCACATGAAACACGCCTGCTTAACTCCTCTTCTTGGAGAACCTTCCCGGCTTTCTTTGCGTTCGTATTCTTTTTTCTCGTTTCTCCTCGTCATTGTTTTGCGTCTTTCTCGATTTTCTCGCTCAGCTTCGACTCTTTTTCGATTGTGAGCCGACTTTCGGAAAATCGTTATTTTATTTTTTTTCGCCATTTTTTTCGAGATTTTTTTTTCCCGATTTTCGTCACTTTTCATCGTTTTTTTTCGTTTTTGTCGATGAAGCTCGCTCGTTATTGACTTTTTTTCGACTCTGATTCGTTTTTCGACCTTTGTTCCAATATATTTTTTTCCGATATATTTCCGATATATATTTTCCGATATTTTTTATATTGTGGGCGCTTTGATCAGGTTTCTGTGTTATACGAGTACAAAAAGTTCGTACCAGGTACGTACGAACGTACATACGTGCACGTTTATTTTGCCCGTATCATGATACCTTCGTAGACGACACGTTTATTTTGCACCTACACCTGCTTCTTCTGCTCAAATCACAAAAAAAACACATCCACCCACAGCTATTACATCCACCACAAGGACAGAACAGCACAGCACAGGGCACTCAGCCCTCAAGGCATCAAAGCACACGTAGTACTAA
>JAYJMJ010000354.1:7548198-7565840 GCA_036873875.1 Laminaria ephemera
ACAAAAGGGGGGATTCTTCTGCCCCCTGAGGCGTCGCGGTCCCGTTGGCCCCAGTACCGTGCCCGAAAAAAAACAAAAAAACTTGTGCGTGCTCCGCCTGGCCGTCGGGCGTCCTGCCGGCGTGTCAGAATTGAATTTGAGGCCTTTTGGGGCAAGCACGAGCACGTTTCGTGGGCGTGTTTTCCCTATACTCCCAAATGGCCGAAAAACCCGGGGGTATACCCCCCTTTGACTGTTTCCCTTTTTATTATTTCGCACGGCACACCTTTCGAAACCGACCTCTATACCAATGGAAGCAGCGCCTAACCCGTCCTTTTCTCAGGTGATCATCGGACCAGTCTGTACGGTCGTATACGAAGGCTTGTTTATTGGTGCATCAGTCGAACTACTGTACAATTTTTCAACTTCATCACGGATTGATACTGATCGATGCCGATCAATGCCCATCCATGCACACACCTCAACGTTGACGACCGGAATGTAATTACACGGTGCGCTCATACACGCCGGGCACCCGCCAGGTCCAAGTTTGTCAACTCGCTTGGCCTTGTCCTGTTGAAGTGGCGTCTTTGCGGCGTTCAGTAGCAAGCGCTTACGCGCGGCATATATAGTCACATCTCCGCGGCTCGCGCGTCGTTTGGTTCGCCGCGTCCGTCGGTTCTCCAGCTTTTTCTCTCGCCCGTCGTCGTCGTTTTCTCCCTCACTGCTGCTGTAGTCTTCAATCAGGTACACATTTTTTCGCTCTCGTTGTTGCACCTGTGGGCCGGACAACACATATGATACAGCAACCTCTGCAGGTGAGACACTTTGGGTGACACGGCAGCATCACGTTGTCGAGGACAATCTGCAGAAGAAAATGCATGTGCGCTCACCTGCTCCCGAAGAAGTCGATCTATCTCGGCCTCTAGCTCCAGCCGCAGCGTGCTCGTCGGATAACGTTGTGGGGCTGAATGCAGCACGCTGCTATTTATCTTCGGGTTGCTGCTGTGTGCCACCCGATCCAACTCTTGCTGGATGCATCGCAAGCGTTGATCGATGTCGGTGCAGGGACCTTCGGCAGTCTTTTCCACTTGAATACCTTTCCAGCCGCGAACTGCGCCGTTCGATGCCAAGCCCTGGTCAACAAACGCAACAAAGGTGTTACGAAACCGTAGAATTAGCAGTAGCGTACTCGTAAAACCTAAGCCGCATCCAGGATCCATCCCCACGATGTAGTAGTAACTATAGTAGCAGTAGTAGCAGTAGCAGTAGTTATACTAGTAGTAGCAGTGGCAGTAGTAGCAGAAGTAGTACCGTGGTAGGCGATACGGAGATGCGGCGCGTTAAATGTGCATTCCCGGGGTGATTTAGTGTAACAAGCGATCTAACGTATTTCACATGCCTGATGTACAACGGAAAAAAAAGGGAAAACGTTGTACCCGGTAAGTCCCGTAGTAGGTCGTCAGCAGCTTGAGCGCATGTTTTTCGTCTTCAGTCGAATAAGATGCATCCACACCGCGGGCCCATGTCTTCAATAGATCGTCTCTGCCGAATGGGCATATCCATATCTGGGGACGAACGGCAGACGGAGCGGTTGGGAAGAATCGCGTTATTAACCCTTCATATATGCGCATATTTGTTCCCGAAATCAAACTCTCCTTGTTGCAGGTAACGCCGTGTGCGAACGGGTGGGTGGTTTTAGTCCCAAGCTCTATCAAACCATGAAGGCATTCTGGTTTGGGCTGGAATATTCGGCAGTCGAACAAGGATGAGTTCGACTTCCATTAAAGTGCTGATATAGACCAGTGTGTTACTCGTACTGGTCATAGCTCACCTGCTCATCACGGGGTGTATCCTCACCACCACCACTGGAAGGACGTTGATCGTTGCGGGTACCTGGCACGTCTTCCTTCGCACGTTTCCAAACCTTAACATTGACGGGGGCGTGCAAGTTAGAACCCTTTATTTTCGCATCTCGCAAGTGCACCGAAAACCCTTTAAGAGAGGAGAGGGACCCCTACGGACAAAACGATATGTGCTGCTCGTGACTCGCCTGTGGGTTGAGGATCTTGTCGAGGGATATCCATTCTTTTTCCACTGTCGTACGATGTTTGTGACTCTTGAGACGAGTCTGCTGCGCTAGCAGATAGTCATGCATCCCGTCTTCTTCCACCAGACCATTGGTCTTCACAAGCTGGGGGTCGTCATGAAACTTGTGCACGAGTTTACGAACATGAATTTCCCGGCGGTTGAGGTCCGAAAAGGGTTCAGCCAACATGCGCTCTAGCTCCAGCCGATCGAAACGGCACTGGTCGATGGCCGGGTTCTTGCGAGGCTTCGCACGTAGTTTTTTTCCTCGCTGAAGCTTTCTTTCAGCTTCTTCTTGATCCCGCTGCTGTAACCACACGTACTTGTCGGGATGCAAGGATTTGTCCACAGTCACCCACTGCCGCTCTTCCAGCGTAAGCGTACCCCACCCTCCCCGTTCAAACGCCCGCCGGATTTTCTCAGCTGGCGTCTCAAGACGCACATTAGTGCGCGCTGACTGCATCGAGGAGCCCTGCCAGTTGCTGCTTGATCCCGGGTTTAAGGGTAGTTCTCTCGATACCTCAGCGGCGGTGTTGGGATCTTCCAAAGCCGCTGTAACGATCGGAATTTCGAAGGATAGCTGACGAAGCTGCGTCTCAAGCCGGTCCTTCTCAGCCCTGCTATCCCTCCGGAGCTTCATCAACCCACGAAGGGCTTTCTTCACGCTAGCCTTCTCTTGGCATCGCGTTGTAAATAGGTGGCCCCAATGCATTTGCTCGGTTTCGATGGCGGCAACCTCATTCCATGTCTCTTCCCTCTCCGTCTCACTAAGCTCGGACGAGGAGGCAGTGCTGGAACCCGTGGCAGTGGTCGAGCTTGTCGTTGAGCCAGACCGGGTGGATGTAGATCCTGATGTCGAGGATGGATGGGTTGTGCCCGAATTATTGCTTGACACGTTACTGGACGCGTCGTGTTCGCTCGTACCTGATTCACGCGACGACCGCGAATTGAAGCCTAAAGCGTGCGGGCGAAGATACCCACAAAGCTCGTCAATGGCCTGTTGGCAGCGAAGACACTCCGACTGGGCCTCAGCAACAAGCGCACCGCACACATGGTACTGCCGTTCTCGCAAGCGCACCCCCTGCCACGTCTCGCTCAGTTCGCGCTCGAGAACATCCAAGCGCTTCTGGATTACCGGGCGAAGGACGGATATAGTTGCGTCGTGAGAGTGAGATGCGTTGAGCAAACATAGTTAAGAGAGTGAGATGCGTGGAGAAAACACAGTTACACCCACTCCCCATGCATCGTGCATGGAATGGTTATCATGCGCACAGTGGCAGACCAGCTCGCTCTCGGCTTACCTGGAGGTTTCTTGCCTCAGCCGACCGTTTGTCCACCAGACTGGTGAACAACTCGCACTGCCCTGAGACGACTACCACAGAGTATTCAGTGGGCCCCAGAGCGGTCACCTTCACTTCGAACACCCCACTCGACAACGGAACCCGTCTTGGACAGTGAAGAATCACAATCGTGCCAGGTGTTTGGTGAAATTCGTCTCCAATATTCAGTTTCTGCCGCGCATGAGGAGAATAGCCGATGCATTCCCCGGCAGACACCCCTTCGCCTTCCGAGTACTTTCGATTTCGACGAAGAATTGCCCTAACTCTCCCTCTGTTGAAGCCCCTCGCGTCGATGCAGCCGGTGAACTTCACGATTACCTATTCGTAAGGCATTCAAATTGCGGGAACAATAAAAAATAGTCACCGCATGGGTGCTATGTGAAGCCGTAAAGCTATACGGTATTACTGCGGCTGGGGCGGCGCAGCAAGTCTTGGAGCTGGCACTCTTGCGTATCAGGTACACGATGATGACCTGGAACTAAATGCTGTGATCATGCAAGCCCGGAGCGTGCCACCTTTGTTGTTTAGACGTGCCAAGCACCCTTCGATGTAATTCGATTTTTTACAGAGCAACACCGGCAGTAGGAATCAAGTCTAGGAATCAAGTCTCCGCGCAGGAGTCAGCAAGGCCCCCTTGTACATTCGGGCAAAAAAATACTTCCGTACTTAGAAACCTCTACCTTACCAGTTTATGTGCGAAGTAGATGTGATGATGTACGACATTCAGTCATTAAATAATAACTTATCAACGCTATGGTAATAATACATACCGGGTACCTGGTACAGTAGTAAGATCGTTGATCATAAGGTACTACCCACTAGCTTACATAGTCACGACGACGTTGGCCAGTGGGTAGCACCTTATGCTCCACAAAATATATACTTTGTGGTTCGATAGTGATCCCGTTAGCATTGATCTCCGGGGCCCTTCCCTTGCCATCACTAGGCATGATGACTAGTATAATATCCCACCCCACAGGGGCGTCGAGAAACTTCTGCCCTAGGTACAGGAGTCGCCATGCTTCACGCTAGCGTGTTGATTAGTCCCTTCAGGCGTGGACAGGATTTATTTACACAGTCGGATGGAGTTTAGGCGCAGAGGCTCCGGAACACATTCACATAAACCAGATATACCTGGTATACATTACTAGCTCGACATAGAGAGGCAGCAGGGGGGAAGATGGTGGTTGACATCACCCAAACCGGCGGTGAATTACCTCCATATCCGGCACCATATGCGACAATGGGGGGATATCACACCTTGCCTTTTCCACACCCACACACCCATAAAGCCTATCTACCAAAGAAACCCCCTAACTCTCCCAACCTGCGTCGCTTCTGTATCTTGCTACAAGTATAATAAACAAAAACCCTTAAAACCGGGTGTAATGCCAACATTGTTTTTCGTCGTGAGATGGCCAGCTCGACTCACCTTAAGATCGACGGAGTACGTTGGTGGCTGGTCCAATATAGTAAAACCATGCACACGTGACTCGTGGATCCCAAGCGAGCTGCTTGCTGAACGGTAAAACTCTCGTTCTCCAGTACGGACGGCTATCTCCCCGTCACTATCACTGGTTCCTCTGACGGCCACCTCTGACATGTCGTTGAAAAGATTGATGTGCGGTATCTCGTGGTGATGGACTGGCGAAATCTCAGATAGCGAAGGTTCAGCCAATTCGTTTGCGTCACGGGCCATGGGCGCTGAGCACGATGGTGACGGCGACGATGATTCAAGTAAACCTGTTGAGTGGGTCTTACTTCGAGACATACAACGTGGAGAACTTGGAGCACCCCCCAAGTCGCGCACCCTGTCTCAAAGGATCATACGGCATGAGACATTGCGTAACGAGAACATTGCTTATTTTTCAGCTTTGAAAAGAAAATAGCGAGTGACGGTGTATAGAAGGTCATGAAAATATGCGTGTTCGGCGGAGGATGTTGCATTTCACTTCGCATGGCGCCAGAAAACGTGTCACGATCAAGTCGTAAGCGCCAGTTTCAAGGTATGCTGCCTGGTTGCTGCCTTTGCTGCCTGAAGCCGGTTAGGCCCGGGCGGTGGTCTCTCTGTAAAAAGTGTCTCCAGTGCATTGTTGCTACTGACCAGTGTGACCCGCCGGTTGGCAGGGCTTACAGTCAGAAGCATCCGGGCACTACACTTGCAACTGCTAAAGCGGCTGGTGGCGTTCGGCTAGTTGGTGGACAAGCTCCCTCTCCCATTTCTTTATTTTTTTTACCCCGTAAGTCGTCGTCGCAGCAAGCTACTCGTAGAAGCTAATGTTGTGGTTAGTATACTTCCTTTGATTGCCCGTAGCCGCTGAAAGAGGGGTGCCGCTTGCGTACCCTCAGGGTAGTTTTCGTGTCTTGATACAATGCGTTTGAGGTATTCCGAAAATGGTACGAAAACAAGAACTACCCTAGTAAGGCAATATGTTAAAGCTTAGCTCTAAGAACAAAAGCAGCCTAGCACACTGCATGGCAAGCTTTTCCACCGCAATCTATCTGACCTGGTTGGGTCTCGCCTTTGCTTCATCAGAGTTTGTTGCCCAGATGCGCCTGCTTGTGCGACGCTAGCCGTCGGCAGCCTTGCCTCGAGTAGTGCGTCATACCCTGCCGATGTACGCGCCTGTAGCAGAGGGTTTGGATGTGTTACTACAAACAATATACTGGGTTTCAGCTGTCATAATACATGGCGAAGACAATACGAGGGTACTAACGATTCAGGGCTACATAAATAAATAACTGTTTCTACTCCACATCTAAAGTGCGTGGCGACAGTAGTTTTCTACCTCGTACACCGTAAGATTTACACACACAAATTAGGAACGATGGCACTGCGCTGCTATCACGGAACGATATTGTCCTTCTCGGTCGAGACCGCAACGTTCACTTTCAAGCGAGCTTCTATATATATCACATAAATAACTGTACAAATGCATGATTGATGGCCTGTAACGACGTGATTGCAGGGTCGGCTTCCTATAAACTCGCCTGACTTGGCTCAATCGACACGGGCGTTGACTGCGCTCGGCTCGAAGCGGTAGCAAAGAACTGGTCTTGACTTTCTTCGTCTACTTTGGCGAAGAACGCATCCCCATGCTCGAGTGTATACGTCGCCAGAAGCTTGTGGGCATCGATTTCTGCAGGAGACTTCAGGTGCGGTAGAGCAAGCTGTATTTCGTGTGGTAATTGCAGGATTCGGGCCACGTCTTCCCCTCGATGTTCCGTTTTGTACTCGTCATTAAGCTGTAGTTCCTCGTTCTCCAGGACAGACAGTGTTTTGTATTGCTCTCTGTTCACGAGAATATCCAATGCGACCCACTGCTTCTCTTCCATGCTCCGGTAGTGACTGGCCTTATTGCGAATCTGATCCGAAACAAGGAACACGTTGATGTTGTCAAGGGAAAATCTCTGTAACTCTCGCTTCGTGAGATCGTTCGAGCTGACTTTGGAAGGCGTTTCGATCGGCGTATCATACGATTATGGGAAGCAACTCTTCTTGTCGCCGCGCAAGTAGAAGGGGTAGGAGGCGTAGGAAGAGAGGAGGAGTAGAAGGCGTAGGAGGGGGTAGGAGGGGTAGGAGGTGTATGAGGGCGTGCGAATGCTCACCGTTTCAGCGAGGGATGTTGAATGACTGTTAGACGACTTTGCCGGCATTGACGCATCCGGGCGATGAATCTCCCGCTCGTCATCCAAGATATCTTCGAGTTCTTGCACGACCGACTTAGCCACCATGCGCTTGAAGCGTTCGTCCGTTACGTGCGCGATCTGCTCTAATTTCTGCATTTTTGATTCGATCTCTTGGCCGCTGCCCAGGCCCCCCTCCAGCTTTTCGTCCAGGCTCTTGATCTGCTCCATATTTCTTTCTATTCCACGGTGTACGTCCATCAGTTCCATCTGCTCTTAAAGCGATAGGGAGGGGAGAGTATAAATTTGACGAAGGCAAACGATACGGAACTAATCGTGGCGATATCGATACGAACTTCGCCTAAAGAGATGAAAGTACTGCAAGCGACAAAGGAACTCGATTTGCAGAAACGCTTTACCTGTATATCCTGACTAAATCGAGCTGCAGTCATCCTCTGCGTTACCCCTGGCTGCCAGATGTCGGTGTCGAAAAACGATCCGCTGTGTCCACATAACAGAGTCTGTTCGTGAGCCAAGACATTGGCCCGTTTCCTCATCGCCTTTGTCTTTTCTTCCACGCCAGCCTTCAGCGTCACGAGCCCTTCATTCTTTGCATGGATCCGTCCACCTGCTTTCCTGAGGCTGTCAATGCTACCTCCAATTTCGCTCAGTATTACCCGGACCTCTGTCTCCTTCTTTCGTATCGCGATCTTTAGTCTCTGCATGTGACTTACGGCTAGGCCCCACATTTCTCGTCTCTCTTTCAAAACAGACTGGAAGGTGCAGAATTGGCTTTCTTGTTTTGCAACCGACGCTCCAGTGTCGTTCAATTCCTGCAAAGGGACTTCGCCGAGTACGTTCGCCGCGGCGCCCCCCCGAGCGTATGTGCGCTGTTGCCTCTCTGCCTCGCGAAGATCCGTTTCGAGCTTGTGGTACTGCGATTCAAAGTTCGCCAATTGGTCGCGGCGAAGCAGTTCTACCTGCATGCTCTTCACAACTCGCTGGCGCAGCGACAACAGTTGCTCCAAAAGTTTCTGGCAAGCATCACGTGCAAGACCGACCTCAACATTCTGAACACAGCCATACAATACTGGTTCGGTATCTGCGCCATCATCGAGCTCCAGTAAATCCAGTTTTCGCTGGCGAAATAGCTCAACGCGTTGAATGTGTTGATCGGCACGGTCGTGAGCTAGCCGATCCTCTGACACTTTTTTCTCTTTTGAATCCCTGGCTGATGTCAGTTCGAGGGCGCGCTCTTTTGCTTCTACCACGCCCGTATCCCACTCCTCCATGTTCCTGAAAAACACGAATGCGTCGAAATGCACGGATTTGCCAACATAATACGGTGTCATTCCTATAAATCAGGTTTGTTAGCTTGGTTACTATAAAGCCGTGTCCGCTCTCTGGTGTTTGCCGACTCCGCACACAGAGTCCCTATGGCGCCGGGCGGGCCACGCAACTGGCTGAGAGGGGCGGGACCTCAAGCTGGCCGAGATTGATCTTCAAGCCAAGTCTGACGCATGTGCGGTTGGCAAAAGAAGAACTCACCTAGTGTATTTGCTGACAGCTTCACTCCTGTTGTCTTCCTGCTGCATTAATACTTGCTCGTCTTGCTCCCCTATTTTTTCTTGTTCCTCTCGCTGCGTCCTCTTCAAGCGGTCCAACTCTCGCCTCTTCTGCAAGCGCTCGCTCTTGATTTTTCTCTCGGCTGCCCTTTCCTTTCGCACATCGAACTCGCGTCTCCCCCTCCCCTTGCTGGTTACGTTATCTGCCGCGCTTTCAGGGGGGGCTACGGTCTCAGTTTCAACAACATGTCCGTCAACAACGCTGGCCATCTCCACACCACTGGAATCCGGAGCTTTGGCTCCTCCAGGTGGAGAGTGTTCGCACGGACCCGTGTTTTCGGTAGCATCTGACTTAAATAATACACTTGGACGGCCACGCTGGTCACTGTAGCTACCAATATCGTCCCCAACGCCCGGCTGAGGTTGATCCTCCTTCATGTTACTGTCGAGGTACCTTGTTCGACTCAACGGAGCAATTACTGGCTGAGCCTGTGCAGCATCAATCGCCTTCGCTAATATTTCGAGGGTGCGAGTTTGCGCCTCGTGCAGTACCTCCCGCCCAGCACGAACAGGGTACACCATCATTCGCCCATTTTTGTTCCCACTCATCAGGTTGAACAGAGAATCAACCTCCTCAGCTCCAAGCGATGCGCGACAGTGCTGCCAAAGTTGCGAGAAAACAGGAAATATCACCCCGGTTTGGTTATTGTGGCCCGTCTTCCGACGTCACATTTTTTCAGAGCGATATCGAGCGGAAAAACTCATGCATCATTTTTTGCAGTTATTTTGTGACTTCGAAGTATCCTCACGGCAGTTGTGAGCCGATGCGCTGGCAGACTGCCGATCTGCCAGGTTCGGTGGCACGAAGTATACAAATGTTTGCATTTAGTAGTACATCTCAACAAGGACAAGTGTTTGCATTTAATGTTGTGTCTCAACAAAGGATATTCAGGTCAGGGGTTCGATTTTACTATTAAATGGTATGTGTTCACTCACCTCCGCTGTTTTCGATGAGTTCAGCGCGTCTTGTGTTGACGTGATGAGAACTATTGGAACCCTGACGTCTTGGTTCAATGCCCCCAAGGTCGATCCACGCAGGACGCCATCGACGCACGCAAGTATCCCAGATTTATTCGTTGGTAGATGTGTGTGGTCCTGCATACCTCGTGATCTACCTGTTCCGCGAGCTGTCGCTCTGCGCGAGGTTGGAGCGGATGCTGGCCGCTGAAGGTGTGGGAGCTCCAAATTTTGCCTTGGCAGCCAAAACTCTGCTAGCACTTTCTCACGGCCATGCTGAACGAGGCAACGACCGGCAGTCGCACCGCAAGAGGTAACGGTGGTAGCAAACGCGTTAATTATTTGAGCCGTGACCTTTGGCTGGAATCCGCGTTCGATACCTACTGTCTGCTGAACGTCCAACATTGAACTCACGAAAGCCACAATTGCCTAAGTGACTATGATTAAGATGGTGCTCGTACCTCTGTATGCATAATATATTCACAGGCGGCATACGTCCAACAGTTGGTCGTCAGCATTTGTTTGCAGTCAATACCGTTTGCCCTACATGTCGATACAGTGTCCAACTGATCCTTGAGGGTGGTTTATAGTCGCCAGTTTCGCTCTGATACTCATCGGCGATCGGTGGGTGAGAAAGAGGCATAGTAGTGCTGTCGTCAGTGCAGCGCACAATTTCATGTTGAAGCGCACACCAGCTACACACTGACCTCTTGAATGAACTCAGCCGAAAATAAGGCCGTCATCAAAGACTGAAGCTGCTCGTAGTGGGTGCCCTTCTCGAGAACCCTTCTCAGCGACTGCAGCGATTGCTTCACTTGTTTGCTCTCCACAGTCGTGCTTGAAGTGGTAGGAAACGGATTCACGATCGCCAAAAATCGTGTCGCATTTCGCAATGGCGTAAACTTGGCACCCGCTAAGAATGTGCCCGCAAAATGTAGCACCGCATTTGCGCCAGTTCCTAGGCCCATGATCGCCACGCAAGGAGGAGGGTCTATGCTTAGCTCCCCCCGTTCCACTAGATCCCACAGCAAGTTGCTCAGTCCATGCGCTTGAGTCTTCGCATCAAGTACCTCTCCTTTAGCCCATTGAGTCCCAGGCAACCCTAGGGATCCAACCTGGAAAGCCAAAAGCTCGTCAGTTGAAACTCGTAAATTGCACCCTTGTACAGTAGAAACTAACTCAAACATTGTACGGTAGCTAACGATCCCAGCAAGGCGTCCTAATCTACAACTTCGTTCAAGCGATCTATGAGCGAAGGTGTACGTGTCATGAGGGCCGCTACAGATACGCCAAAATATTTCCTCCTCCGTGAGTTTGACCGGAGCTCAATTCACGGGTGGCACGATATATCAAGCGTAAAGGTACGGTTTTTGTGGGTGGTTGATGCTTATGGTTGAGGTCGAAGTTGGGCATTCAATAGCTTCTCACCAGTAGAAGCCTACCACGAGGATTTTGCTGAAGTAACCCGCCGAGCCATTTCTCCATGTAATCGATTGTCATGAACAGGTCTGGCACAACGATGAGAACAAACGATTCACGCCGAACTACGCCAAGCCCCATGGCTTCTCGGGATGTGCTTAGCCCCTCCATAGCTTCAAGCACTGTGCCACCATGGTTTGGTTTCGAGACCGTGCGTGCGATCCAGCGGTAGGACATAACGTTGCCTCCACCCACGTGGAGTTTAAGATCTCCGTCTGAGACTTTTATTCGACGGTCATGATGCCATTCTGCGTGTAATGATGCGCCGATAGATGGGGATACATTTTCTTGGTAGGCGAATCCTGCCTGCTCTTGCATCGACCGAGATCTCGAGGATGTGCAGTGGTCAGTATCCAAGATAGTATCATTGATAGCCTCAGTTTCTTCGCGGCGCACTTCCAGCGGACTAGTACAAGCGGCTGAGTGCAGCGTGCTCTCTCTTTGCAACCTCTTCAAAGATCTGCATGGACCCGAACAATTAATTAGTCGGCACGCGCACACGAGCTGCGTGTTTAGTGCAGGTCGAAATAGAACGCACAATGCCAGTTGGACGAAATGTTATCCTGACTCTCACCAACGAATAGGTAGTGACATAACCTGCGCAACGGTGTTTGGCAAAACGGTAAATGCACCCATGTTGCCTTCGTTCACGCGGATCCTGCACTTCCCCTTCACTGTACTGGCGTGCGCGGATAGGGTGGGGTCTGAGGGTATAATCTCACCTTTTGTGGTGACCCATCAGTTCTACAAGTGCGTTCCTCGATGCCTGTCTCGCCCAGCAAGGTAAGTCGTCCCAACCATGCTTCTGTGGAAAGTCTCTCGTGGACGTGTGGTTTGTGGTGGGCAGCGATGGCGGGGTCGACACGTCTACGGTATCAAGCATTTTCAAAGGAGAGGTGTACGCCGAACTTGGACCATCTCGCTGCGGGGCTGCGATCTGTGTTTTTCCTTGCCGGTTTCTTGCGTAGCTGTTTGAAGGACGAGCGCTTGGCTTGCTTTTTTGCTGTGTGTCAGCCTCAACACGACATTTCTGTGTCTTGCGAGCGGGGACGCCCACGACAGGAGAGAGTACATCGCACGAAGGAGTTGATTCGTTCTCCGCTAGAGTTTCTCCGCGCGACCGTTCGCGCCTTTCCGACATGTGCCCTTGGAACTCGCTACCACTAACGCCATGGTGAACGAATGTTGACAAATCGGAGACGCTGAAGGAAGTTGCGCATTCGCCTCCTAATCTGAGCAACAGTGCGTTTGCCACTTCCGTTGATATCCCGATACCAAGTGTTGTGAGGCCCTTCTTCAACGCGCACGAGTCTACATACCTGTTCACGCAGAGAGTGCAATGTAAGGGTGACCACCGGGAAAAGCAGTTAATTATTGATAGTTATTAGATAGGTGGCGTCAGTGTCGCGCCCCCCCCGCGGATTGCGCCAACCAGTGAATGAATCAGTGACTATCACAAAAACATGAAGTACTACGAAATTATGTCCAACCGTCGAGGCGCCATAACGCGACACAAAGCTTGAGTCCGCAATGAGTGTACGTGCATTTTTGTTCCGGTGCGCGTGAACGGTTGAGCAAAACGGACTGCATCCTGGAAGCGGCACTGCCACCTACGAGCAAGATAGTACGTTAACCGGAAGGCAGAAACGTGGTTGACATAGTTTGGCAATTAACGCTGTCCCCGAGCGGAAGCACCCGACGTAGATCTATTGCTCCCATTGCGAAGGTGGATGTGCTAGGTAAGGAAGAAATATCCCCTGGCCGCTCGATATGTCACCAACGACTCACCCCCCCTTAGATGAGTCGAAGTGTGAAAAGCATTCTTCCATCGATACGCCTGTGCCTGTGGCCCGACCTAGGATGTTCTGAAGCTCCACCGCCACCAGCTGGCAAGCGGCAAGTACCTGACTTTCGCTGGGGCCATTGCTTGCCTCTTTCCCCCCTGCGATAGCAGGGGGTTGCAACTGCACGCCTGAAGCATGCGAAAACCACAGAGTCCCTTTGACGTCGATGACAAAAATGGCTCGCATGGAGTCTAGCTGTGTTCCTCGCGCTAGCTGGTGGGACGACATCGGCTCTTGAGACTGCGAGCATCTTGGGTCAGATTCCACGGCCCAGGCGCCCATCACCCATTTTGCAACGGCTTTTGTCAACATGTTCAGGCCCACTTTGGCCGTCCCATCTCGCATGTTCCCGCAGGAGCCGAAAAGAGTCTGCCATGAACGAAGTGCGTGTATTAGAGGGGGAGGGCTCCTGCACGAGTCGCTGTGCAAAGTAATCAAGAAGATGAGAAATCTACACTACACTAGCACTCCTCCTGTGTTTGGCCGCGCCTCTTTGAGCAATGTGATCTCAGAAGGAATCAATAAGTTCACTAATGCGCTAAACGAACACATGCTTTTTCAAATCGCAAACAGTACAGCGCGTGTCTTACATCTTCGCTGGCGCGGTAAAGCCCACTTTCGACACGACAGGGGGCGACGTAGCCTTGAAGTGCTGCAAGATGTTTCCTCCATTTGGCGGTTGAGGACAGCTTCAGAACGAGACGCGTCGCCAGAAGCTCGTGTCGACCGTCTGTGTACCACGCCTGGTTCGAGGTCGAATTGAGGATAACGACGGTTAGGATTCGCGCGAACGTGCCCCCCTTATATGAGTGTAGTTTCTAAATCTCGGCGGCGGCCACGATATCATACTCGTCGGAGTCTGCTACAGGCGGATATCGATTAATGGTGGAAACATGCAGTAGAAAACATGGACACTCACAGAGAAGATGTTAAATGTGCACCACAACCACTGAACCTCGGCAGCGCTATCTAAAGGGGTTGCAACCCCTGGGTTAAATCCAGGGTCCGGACCCCGGATTGTGCTTTTGATAAATGTGCACCATACTCACTGAACCACGGTCAGCGCTTACTGTGGTTCAGTGGTTGTGGCGCACATTTAATAGAAAGGCTTCAAATACGAGGACACTTTCAACCGTCCGCGTTGCCCTCAACAAATAAGCAACGGCGAGCGGTAGAAACTGCTCTATCAAGCATGGCTCGAGTGTGGACATCGCTGGGAGAACAGGAAAACAACAATCGAATAAAATCAATTCCAGGTTACAGCACCTGGACTTTGGACACAACCAGGACTGCTTTTGTTGCCTCGTACCCCAAAAGTGGCATGTACAAACGAAATACATTTCTCTGATATTCATAGTTTGTGTTGATGGCTGGCTGATTCTATAAGATACAGTAGCATGGTACGAGTGAGTACGACAGTTGTGAGGGTCAGTAAAAAGGCGATCGTCCGAACCATCGCGAATCTTACAACGCAGAAGGGCTCGCCAGCGCTCGAAGATTCTCGTTGGTTGTTACGCTCCCAGAATTCCCGAATGATACCCACGGCGCGCCGCATACGCTCCTCCGGTTCTCTCCATAGGTCGTGTCGTGTACCGCTCGATGTTGGGCCCAACTTCTGACCGCGCAGCCTGCCATCTTTTGTCGTAGCCAGCCAGCTTCGTGGTGACCCATCGTCATCAAAGAGAACGACAGTAGCAACATTCACCCTGATGCTAGGGACGAAAGATGACGCAACCTTCGAGGGAGAGCACACACCCTCGTCCAAACTCGGTGGGGAAGAAGCACGCCAAAGCCGGCGAAACACCCAAACGCTGTTAACGGCATTCTCCATATCGGACGAGGTGTAGACTCGAGATCGACGGCACTGAGTTCGCACCAAGCAAGGCACACAGCACAAGGCAGGCTGTCATATAAGCTGCTAGTGAGCGATTCGCATTATATTCTCCATAGGACCGTAAAAGCGTACGTACACGGCCGCACAAGCGTGGGAGCACATAGATACAGTTTCCATCGTGCACAGGATCGGTCAAATTCCCTGGCATCCCCTACCACCATGGCCTCCATATGTATAGATAGACTATCCAATATGATATCCAAAATATCTTGACGAAGCAAATAATGGTTCTTTGAGATATATCGATATTTCGCCCAATAGATCGCTTGATCGGCAGGCAATAGCAGCAGTGACAATGATACCTGGTAAATGGTACCAGGTACGAGATTGATATCAGGGTAAGATTGGATAGGGATCATGCACCGAGGCGAGTTGTGTGGTGTATCCTCGTGTTTACATGAATATCCACGATCCACGTCATCACGGATAAGGATCACGGATCACGATCAAAATCTTGCGGAAGCAAACAACCAAACGAGGGAAAACGTCCTACCGTCGACGCCAACTATGCGAAATAATATACCTTGGGATATATACAGATTATCTGCTAAATACCAGGAAACACAATAGGTTTCATATTATGTCATCCAGGGGTCTGTACTATACGAGCAAGTGAAAAAAATTACATGTTTGAAAAACACAATAATAAAGAGGAAGAATATGAGGAGCTTCGTGAACTCCTGCCGCTGGCTGCGTCACATCAGCACATCAGGATTAGCTTGTACTCCCTACCCTTCCCTCCGGCTAGTGATCAGGTGGGCAAACAGACGAAGCACGGAGAGTATCCTCACGGTAACTAAGCAGTCCAGTTGGCAGTGTAGGCGAGAGTAAACAAGAACAGTAGCGTCGCGGTCCACCATCACGAGTTTTTGTTCGAATATGCGTTTGGTTTGTTCCTTTGTCCTCACTCCCCAGCTCACGGCTCTCTCTATTCCACGGCGGCAGCAGGCGTCTGCACAATGGGACGGGGACGGGCTGAGAAACCAATGGCGATCCTGGAAGCTGCACTAGACGCGGCCAAGGATAGACCTCAAGCATCAGCATCCATCGCTGCCGCAGTCAGTGTCGTGGGGATCTTCTTCTTGTTCTCTTCCAAGAAGGTACCCAATGCGATGCAATCAGATGATGCAATCAGCGACAGCAGAGTAACAGCACCAGTGTTTTGTGTTCTTCCCCCCGGGATGTTTTAGAGTACATTATTGATAGCACTTCACACCCTATGCAATGTCTACGTCTATACCAGAGGTGCACAAACAGAACATGGACGAAGTAGCTCACCCGTTGTAAGCGTTGGTCAGGTTCAGAAACGGCCGCTCGCAGAGAAACTGGACGCTAAACACATGCCTTTTTTCGCTTCGCTTTGTTCGGTTGTGTTCATGGTTCGACATGGTTCAGCCCAAGCGTGACGGGAAGGATTATGCGTCTATCTCGAGCGTGACCCACATGCTCAACAACACCGACTCGGTGCTGAAGAAGGACGACGTCAAGGATGCCATAGAGGACTACGAGGACCTCTTTGCGGGCGCAAGAACGGAGGTGCGTGCACGCATTTGCATTCCGGACTCCGCACTCCCAGCCAGTGTTTGTGATACGAGTTTTGTTTCGAATATTTACTGGACCCGTGGTGCGTTTCCGCTCACGAATCTCGATTCTTCACAACCTTATTTACAGCCACGAACCACGAGGACCTTTTGCTTTGAAACCTTTGAAACCTGCCAAAAACCAGACCTGTCGGCATTACGAACACGTTACGCCGACCGAGCTATGCTCGGCCACCCTCTTGGAGACTTGGAGATCCATTCCAGACGAGCTTACAGCAGTTACTACTACTGTAGTACCGTGCTATCGTCGTAGTAATTGTTACCCATGACCTATTTGCCAGACACGTGTGTGTCTATTTTCTTGCTACTATCGCTACGTACTGCTGCTGTTGTTCGAGTTTACTTTGGGATGGTTTTACGAGTGGTCTTGGCTCGTAGGGACTCTGTCTCGTTTTCTTACAATACGAAGCCCTTTGATCAAGTAAAGTGTCGCCGTTAAACTCTACACAGTTGAACATCGCAGCAGAGACAAGACGAAAGAGCCCTGTGGTCCAGAGGGCAGGATGTATCATACATGTGGTACCGTTTACAATGTTGGTAATGGCCTGGTACGAATGTACGAATGACGAGTTATCAGGTACTTGGTATCGAGGTCCAGGTACTGCTGTACCTGGTACCAGATACCTGATATCAGGTACAAGCACCCACACGCACAGCGCAGGAGGACATGAGAGTTGTCCTGTTGAAACTTGTGTCGTTCGTGTAGATTCGTACCAGGTAGCTTATGGGGTGTATGTACACGACTACTCCCGATTTAGTGCGACGAAAACTACATGTGTAGAGCAGTTGCCGTTACGCGATACAAACGTCGTGTACGACATAGCGGCGAATTAGCGGTGAATTCTGGAGGCAATGCCCCACAACACCTCCGTAGCAGTGGTTCGGGCTTTACGAAGGATCCCAGAACCCTGTGCCCCAAAATCTAAAAGCAACTGCTGTGCTGGTATTGATGCATTGATACGGTACGAGTTCGTTCGAGCTTCCGAGTAATGCATTGCTACGGTAACTGTTCGAGCTTCCTTGTACAATCGAACTTTGAACCGCCGCGCCGATCGTGTCAGTACCAGGTACCGGTATGTTTTACAAGGCGCTTCGCTCCGCGGGCGGCATCCGCCCGCTACGCTAGCTCACACGAGCAAAACGAGAAGCGGACAGAGGTCCATGGTTTGGTGCAACTTGCGACTTGAAAATGCCAAGAGCTCAACGCT
>JAYJMJ010000354.1:7565940-7583382 GCA_036873875.1 Laminaria ephemera
CCTCTATAGTGCCGGTATGTGCCAGCCGGAAATACCGGCACTATAGCGGCAACCGGCACTACTCCGCATACTACCACTACTGGTTGTTCCCATCTGTGAGAAGCGATTTCATAGGCACTATAGTGGGCAACCGACACTACTCAACCGGCGCTATAGAGGGACCACTACTGTATAATACTCGGGTGGATACCCGGGTATATCCAGAGTGTATACCTTGTAGCTTCCTACCAGTACTATATCCAGAGTGTATACCTTGTAGCTTCCTACCAGTACGTCGCTAACACTAACCAAAAAGTGCTATTAATAATCGAGATATAATCATCAACATGGAAGTTAACTGCTGCGCTGCTTAAGCGCTGCTGCTGCTGCTGCTGGATACCAGGTAAACCTTTGCCGGTGCTATTGCTGCTGCTACTGCTATGCTGCTGGACACCAGGCATGTATTTGCTGGTGCTACTGCTGCTGCTGCTGCTGCTGCAACAGCTGATCATAGATATATGTATATATCCTACACACACCCTACCCCAGCTCGGACTGCTTCTCGTGGCCGATGCTACAAGCGTTACATATTACTACTATAAGAGTTACTTATTACTACTATACCGGTAAGCGTTACTTACTACAAGGTTCCCCTTCGGATGCAGTGGCGGGATGACGCAAGGGTGACGGTATTCAACTACTTAGGTATTATTATTGTATGTACCAGGTAGTCTGTTAAAGTGGTGGAAGGAATGTTGGATAGTGCTTGGAGTTAAGTTGATAAGGTAGTTGCTGTCGCTATAATGGGAACTCGCGCAGCAGGATATTTACAACTGTCGTCAACTTTTATGTGCGTTGGTGTGTGTTGTTGATGAAAAACGAACTATTAATTAATACGGTCGTAGCGAAAAAAAAAAACAGAAATTCAAATTCTTCCAGCGAACTTAAAAAATGGAGAAATGCATTCTCCGGAATACAGAACTGATAATGTTTACTGCTGCTGCTGCTGTGTTTGCGTCTAGCGAATCGCCGAAGTCTTTTGCAAAAAATCGTCCTCGTGCGTAAAATTGTCCTGTTGACCCTGGCAGCATCCAGGGGAGGAGTCATCGACCTACGTAGCACATACATGTATTTGCACAAACGCGCGGCCGAGATATCATGTAGCTTGCAAAGATGAGTACCGTGGTCTGCAGCTATGCTGTGCTGCGGTGATGCTCCGACTGTGATGCTACAGCTGCTGTCGTGCTGCTTCTGTGTGCCGTGTGCTGCTGTGCGGTTTATGGTTTATTGGGCCGTAGTTATTCGGTTTTCACGTCAAGATGGCGTTTTTATATGTGGGGCACGGGGACAAGTAGTTATTGGAAAAAATACAGACATGGCCACCCCCGATTAGTAACGCGTAATAACTTTTACCCCGTAACACATATCCATCCCTGCATTTTTGTTTAGGGTCATTTCTAACGACACTTATTTGGCAAGTTTCTTGCTAAATTGGCAAGTTTATGGAAATTTGGACTTGCCAAAATAGCAAAAAACTTGCCAAAGTTTTTTTGGATATTTCCGTTCCGCTTCATTGGCAAGTTTATGGAAAGTGATATTTGCTATTTCACTTGCCATTTTAGCCCAATAACGCCAACGCAAGGTTGTACAAACCAGACCACCCCACGACGACCGACGCTAGACTCGCTCTAACTTGTGTAATAGAGGGAGATACGGAGGATACACGGTGGCATTGACAGCAGCGATGATAGGGCTGGCGACACTGGCCGTGAGCCCCGTGTGGATGCGACATGGGTGTCGTTTTGGGCGGGTGCTAAAAAAGAATCACAAACAGCAGCCGCCCCAGCTTTTCCCAGGAGATTTTGGCCGGACTGGCAGGACTGCCGACCTCTGAGGTACATGGGCTGTGCCTGGAGTCCTTTCTGCGCCAGCATTCACTCCATAGGGAGCGTCGGCGCGCCGTCGGCTACCTGGTCCTGCTGCTGTAAGGGGTTTGAATAAAATCTGAGGGCGTTATGATGCGAAAACTTGCCAAATATTGCCAAATATGCAGTGTTTCTCGTTAGAAAGCTTTGGCAACTTTTTGGCAAGTTCTGGAAATTTTGACTTGCCAAAATAGCAAGTTTTTTGCTATTTCATTCGGTCGTTAGAAATGACCCTTAAAACCTGGTACGTAACCGTTCTTGCTCCAAACGGATAGAAAACATGCCGCGAGCCTCAGCGGCGCTTGACTTGTGGCCAGTCAGTACATGCTAAAATTATAAGCAATACTATGGGATGGGGGGGGGGAGGGGGGAGGCGTACTCATTAGTTGCTTGCCTTACTTAGTCATTTGACCCTTGACCACGCATCCCTTTCGAGACGGAGCACCTGTGTATGAGAGCGAGGGGGGGCGGGGGCGTACGTAATCATTTGTTGCTTGTCTTAGTCATTTGACCATTGACCACGCATCCCTTTCGAGACGGAGAATGGGAGCGGGGGGGGGGTGTAATCATATCATGCATGGCCGTAGTCCTTAGGATCGTAGACCCTCGCATTCCTACAATGCCGGGACGGAGGACGTCGCGTTTTCACCGGCCAGGCAGACATTGCTTGCACCAAGCGCGAATCGGGGAAGGGGGGGGGTGAACCCCCGCCCCCCTGCTGGTCCTGCGGCGACACGCGATCAATGTTTGTGATAGCCTGGGCAGGTTACAGGTGTGTGTTTTGTGCGCGTACTAACTTGGGCGCTGATCTCTTTAGGATGAAGAACCAAGACGGAGGCTAGGTGTGCTGGTGTGGTTGAGCAGGAATAACGATTTATTGTGAGTGTATGCGTCTTAGGGGCCAGCGCTAAGGACGCTGACTGGAGCTCGCCACTAGCCACTCACCACCGAGCACTTCCACTTGCCCGACTTGGTCTTCCGGTTCACTTGAAACATCTGCGAAACCACAGATAGATCACAGATAGATCACAGGCCACAGGTCATAGATCGCATCATAGATCAAGATCACATTTCACAATTCACAGATCATATGATAGATCATGGATCGCAGATCGCAGGTCACAGATCAAAGCAACGCGGATTTTTCAAAATGCCAGGAACTGACCGTAGTTTGTTAAAAAGCAGTTGTACCAGGGTTGTACCAGGTTCGACGCGACGTAGACTGCAAAAGGCATATCATACATGTATGTATTATTAGTAGGTCGTACTGAGATTCGTACATACTTGGTATCAAAATCGGTATATTATACCGGTAGCAAATCAGCCGAAAAAATCAGCCGAAAATTAAAAATTGTTTGGTGGGTGGGGAAGGCAGAAGGCAGACCAAGACGACGATCAAACTGCTGTGCCATATAGATGCAAGCAAGAAGACAAACACAAAAAATGTCGACTTCAACCTGGTCAAGGCACATTAATCTCGCATGTCATGTAATGGCACTGATGGGTCATGGGTCATGGAGTGCTCTCTCTCTACATGCCATATGGAGGGAAATCGCGGATTCGCAGGCCGTTGTATTTTTAGCGGCAATTTTTTCAAACTTGTTCACTTATTCACTGGAATATACAACGTCACAGCAGCAGCAGCAGCAGTAAGAGTACGAGCATGTTATGCCGCATATGATACGGTGCGCATGATAGCCTCACCCACCTGGCATGAGAAACATCGCAAAGCGAAGTACGTTATGCCACCCTCCATGCTTTCGAAGCCCCAGACTTTTCGAAGTACAGGTAGGCAGTTGCAACTGTCCGCTTCGCCTCGTGCTGCTGTCTGTTGCTCGAGGGGAGCACGTGAAGCCTTCGGCAGCAGCAGCAGCAGCAGCAGTGGAGCAGTGGCCTAAACAGTAAAAGTAGCTGCTGTACGTAGAATGCTGTACGTGGAAATCTCGATGGTTCGATGGAAAAGCAGCACCGGCGAATTGCACGCAGCCTCACACTAGTTGGGCACGAGCTAAATTTTGCGTTGGCAGATACACCTCATAGAGTATGCACGAGGTGATACACGACCTTCTCTGTGCTTCGCGAGGGTCGTGGGTGGTGGGCTATCCCGCCGTAATTCAACCTCGTGCCGGTGAATTCTGGTACCGGAAGCAGCAAATGGATGACAAAAATCTGCAAAACATTCAGAAATTTTAGAACAAACTCGAAGCAGCAAATGGATGATAAAAACGTGCAAAACATTCAGAAAAATTAAAAAAAAATGGGAAAAAGGATAAATGCGGATGAAATATATACGTTTCGGGTTTATACCTGAAAATGCGGATGGAACTAACCAATCAGAGTTTCCTCAGGAACAAGATCATATGCGGACCGCCCTCACAAAGCCATCACAGCTCACAGCACCGCACCGGACAACACCAGACAACCCAACAGCGCACGTCTTCTTCGCTCTAGCCTGAGTGCTCCACATTGAAGTCGATCCTGCACCCCGAGAAGGTGAGCTATCATCGCAGAGCTGTGGCTGACGCAGCAGAGCTCCGTAGGTGCTAACTCGGCGAGTTGTCTGTGCTAAAAAAAAGCAGAGATGCAATGCTGCATTGGATGCGATGACGCTTCGTATAATAGCTTGATTTGATCATTTTTCTCCTTTTTTGTGACTGCCTCGCATAGCTGCTGTGCTTGCTGCTAACAACCTGCAGCACACCCAGTCGCTGTTTGTTGCGGACCAAAGTGCAGGCACCATGCGTTACTACCTCAGCATGTCTGGGGCTGGGTGTTTCCAAGCCTGGTACAGTTAAAACTCAGGGTGCCGCCGTATCTCGACGTTCCACAAGTTCCAGAAATAAAACGCAGAAAAAATTGAAAAAATAGTCTCCCAGAGGTCGTGAGACTCTCTTTGATACGCGCTCTAGACTCTTTTTGCAGCGTTCGTACTTGGACTGAAATATTATAGTTTCCCGTGCACAGCTCGATTAAGACCAACGTCTTCGTATCACACTGTTGACCCTGGTGCTAACTAATACTAAGTAAGGGGAATCGCCGACCTATATTCTTCATGAGGACATACACAACCCGTAACACGCGCGATCGGAGTAGTATCACACACAGCTTGCAAAGATGAGTTTCGACGAAATCCTCGATCTCACAGCTGTATGACGAGTGTATTTTTAATTTTTTTATTAAAATATTATCTGAACGTGATTGCTCAAACTTCTATCCTAATCTCAGGCCAAGGGAAAGCAAAACACATCAGAGCGGACACAGCACACAGAGATGCAAGGCAACTTAGGCGGGCAGTTGAAGCGAGCCTGGCTGGACGAGATGATCTCCAGCGGGGTGGTCATGTGAGCAAACCAAAGCAAACAGAGAAGAGGTTGTTGAGAGTTTTTTTTTGTTGAGTTAGAGTTTATAGCTTCAGTCATTTTCGACCGATTTGTTACGTCACATACCGTTGGTCGGGTTTCCTATCGCGATCCTGATAGGCCGCCCGCACAGCAGACGCAACCTTTTGCCATCTGCTTTCATCGCCCATCATATCGCCTATCCAAGTAGCATAGCTTGAGCGTATGTACCTGATACTAAAACTGTTGTTGCAATCGTTTTGCCTATCTGGCCGGCAACAACGGTTCGATCTGTGACTCATCAGTCATGACGAGCGAGCGCCCCTGCCAGCCTGCTCTGCTGCTCCTGTGGCAATGCTTTGCGCGTATTGTGCGGACGATTTTTTTTGGCGCGTCGTCTCCGTATGATATCATACTAGACTTGTTTGGATAATCGTGGGGACTCGGGATACATAGCGCAGTCATATCATACGTACCTGGTATGTTACCTGGTATGGTACCTGGTTCGTAGATATACCGTATCACGTGATACGAGTCGTATGTAGAGTGTTCAGTGTTCAGTTCCAGTTATCAGTGTTCAGTTAGGTGGGTGGGCTGATGTCGCGAAGATATCATACGGTTCGAGCCAAGCAGAGCTACTCGTAAAGCACTGGAGCAAAGAGAGACGGGGAGGCAGTTCGTTAGGGCTGTAAGTCGGCACGCCGATTAAGAGGTGTCGACTATCCGAGTATCCGAGTTATTGGGTTTCCTTCATTGTAGTAAGGCGTTTTTAATGCAGGATACAGAATCAGTCATTGCTGCGGGCTGCGGATACACTCACATGCCCTCAGCCCTGTGACACTGCATACACCGCGCGGCGGAAGATCCACACGCACACACACGCACACATGGCAGTACTTATACCAGGTATGGATTTTCGCCTCCGGCGGCGCCTTCAGCGGGATCCTCCGGAGGCTGGCTTCGCCAGCCGATTTACCGACTAAAGTCAGCTATTATAGTCGGCTTCTCCGACTAGCGACTAGTTGTTAGTTGTGAAATGCTGCCGACTCACAGCCCTACAGCAGTTCGTACGAGTAGCACCGGGTCAACATGTGAAAGTAAAAGCTTTGGTCTGCAGGATCTTTGCACAAAACTGTAACAAGGATTCTAAGGATTCTGTAAATGTAAGATACCAGGGTATAATACCTTTGTACTGCCGGCTTATGCCGCGCGAGCAGCCAATGATTCAGCTGTACAAACAGGATCTTGCAGTATTTTGTGCGTACTCGCAGCGGTGCTTCGTACCGAAGTTGTAGTACTGCTAGGTGTAATACGCGGGTGCCTTCTGTTTTATTTGCTCATCTTTTCGGACGCTTGCTTTGTTCTTTCGTATCATAGCGCTGTGTGGTTTGCCTTTACCTCGCTACACCCCCGCCTGCTCGCGAGTCTACGAGTACGTAACTTCTTACTTACGTATTATCTTCTATCTTCCTGCTTCGGCTTCTTTTCTCTCGTTTTTTCTTTCTGTCTTCCTTTAGTTGTTTTTTTCTCCTCGGATTTGTTTGTACATTATTTGGTTTCCTTGGTGGCATGCGGTGTACCAGGTAGTCGGTTTCAGTTGCGAGTCTCGAACGTATGTACCAGTATGGGCCTGATACGTACGTACGCTGACTTCCGATTGCACTTGTATGTTCTTTTGGCGGATGTACGACTTGCTTCAGCTAAGATATATACACGTACCACTTTTGGTTTGTTTTATTTTTTCCTGGGGTATTCTTCCACTCCAGAATGACTAGAGCCTGTCTTGTGACCACGGACTTGATTATGAGAGTTAATGTGAGAGCAACAACTGCTGTACGATCGCTCTGGCTTGGATCGTGTACGCCTGTTGTCTGTCCAACGCTGTCCTCTCCCCACCCAGCTTCAAGGAAGACAACACCTCGAGGCTTTATATCCGTTGAAGAGTCTTACCGTGCTAAAGGCGCAAGAAAACGTGCCCCGTCGGCCGAATTTGCAAGCCGATGTTCTCGACAACGGGGAAAGCGCAAATGCCGAGCGCTGCGTTTTGCGTCCATCGGAAGACTCGACGGGGTCATCCCAACGCCACCAGTTTCGTTGTGCGCGCCCCCCCCCTTGTTACTGAGAAATTCGGCTATTAATATTAATATTTAGAAACTTCATCGCAAGGGATGTGCTATAATACCGAAGTTATTGTAGTATACCTGAAACATATCATGGCTCCTCCGTGGATCGCGTACTGATATTACGCCTGTCTGTCAACAACAGTCTGTCAACTGCTTGCTGCTGTTCCCGCCTGTTCAAGAACGACAACATCTCGAGGCTTCACGTTATCTTGAGTCTTGAGCCTGGTTTATTGTCTAGGATTTAGTATAGAAATCGGAGGATTTGCGGCGAAGGCTGCTGCTATTTTTGGTGCTACCAGGTTGTATGACACGCCCCAAGACCTCTTTCGATCCGTACTCAAAACTATGTACAAATATGCGACGGGGAATCAGATTAATTTTTGCACTGGCCATCGGCCATCGGTCGGTCTGAGATGATTTGTTCTTTTTTCGAAGACTTGAAGAGCTCGACCCTCTCTTTTCCTAATTTTTAGGCATCTTCCCCCAATTCCTACTCCAATTGGGTTCGCTTTGCTCCCTTTTACGGCAGCAGCTGACGTAACCATCGCCAGAACATTTGGGACTACGATTTTACATGACAACATGATCATATTCAGATGTACCGGTGGCCGATTGTGATCATACGGGATGTTGAAGGTGCATCTTGGTAGTTATTAATAGCAGTTCGTGCCATCAGAATGCCGAACCTGGCCAACCGACCCTCTGGCGCGAAAAGGAAGGCAAGCCTCGTACGAAACAAGCTTGCACATCCATTCATTCATTCGGTCGGGAGTACACTTAACTCTGCGTACCGGGGGGGTACATACAGAACATGCAGCGTATCGTGCGCATTTCCTATTGTACCAAGTGTTTAATAGTTCCCGCTTGAACTGGCCAATGGCGTGAGCTCCAGCGTGCATCCTCGCGCGTTTTTTTCGTGTTTGCCAATAATGTGTCCGTTATTTCGTTGTTCGTTTCGTATTTCCAACCGTTTTTACGATTTATTCTTATTGATGGCCTATCATGTGGCGAAAACAATGGCGGCGGCCTTTCTCCAAGGTCCGATGCCGCGTGTCCCTACTATAAATACCCCAGGGTACCAAGTACATGCCATAGGTATTATGCCAAGTACGTACATGTTTGATATGATGGCGGTAACGTACATACGACCAAAGCCCTTCGTAGCGCTCTCAAGACCTTTGTATTTACGAGGTCTATCTACCGCTGTTTGTACACGGCAGTCTGTCTGCTGCTTTGTCATCGTATGGATATGACGTGGAGTCAGTGCGCATTTTTCCCACGTACGACCTACGAACCCCTTGTGAGACTGAGTGGGGGAACGTGTCGACAAACGATCACTGACGCAAAAAGCATCGGTCACATGAATCATCCCGGGCTCTGGCGAGGTAGGGGGCACGCTCGAAGTGCAACGGGAGACGACGTACGACAAGCACGCAGCATATGGTGATAATTGCGCTGCTGCACGCTTTTCCTAGAAGCTTCGTAAATAGTACCGCACGTCTTTTTTTCCGATCGCTATTATACAAGGGCCCCACAAGGGTTATAGCCCTTTTTTTATTAATATATACCAGTACCAGGTATATAAAAAAAAAAAAACTACAGCTGTGGGAGTGAGACCAGGGTGGTTGTCGAGCACAACCAGAAAAACGATGATTGCGATATGTCTACGAGTACCTATAAATGTCATACTGTGAGCGCGCAGCAGAAGTACAAGAAGGATCATGCTGCACCCGTCCCGTACGACTCCGTTAATTGCTGTACTGTGTGGTTCGGACACCATTTTTGTCACCCCCCCCACCAGCGAGCGCTTGGTGCAAGCGATGTCTGCCTGGTCGATGCTGTATTGATGATTAGTAATGGCCTTTTTTTTCCTCTGAACCCCCACAACGGTTATACGCTTGCCTTTTTTTCATTGTCCTCATCATCTATGTATCCGTGCGGCCGTCCTGGCGTACAATACACGTTGCAGGCAAAGATTTCTACCGCAACACGCGGGGGGGGCGTTCACGCCGAGACCAAACGAGCCCGTCGATCCGAGGGCACCCGCCGAGCCTGCCGCCGAGAGACAGTGCAGCGATCCAAGCGCCCTTCCCCAGCAGGTGAAAACTAATACTTGGATACGCCGACCAGCAGTTTTTACTCGGACGGATAGTGGCTGTCCCGGGTTATTTCCGTGCATGGCATACATGTTCTACTTATCGAGTACCTGGTACCTGCTATATACTGGTATATATATCACCATCGTATCATATGTAACTCTGTTGGGGCTGATATATAGCGACCGACAAAACGACGAGTCCGATCTTACTATGTGACTAAGCAGAGCAAGCGGGCAGCAGAAACCAGGCATATATATATATACTTCGAAGTATATATCACCGTTCTGCGCTCGTATAGAGCGGCTGCTTACATTGCAAATCGGACGTACACCCTACCAGGTATATTATACCCCGGCGGTTCGGGTCGGGGGGGGTCGGGTTACTTGGTGTGCCGATGCTGTAATCGTGATCTATTTTTCGACGTGATTGCCCTCTGATGCGCCAAAGGGGTTAACATTACAGCAGTGGTCCCTCTATAGTGCCGGTTGAGTAGTGCCGGTTGCCCGCTATAGTGCCTGCGAATTTGCTTGGCACACATGGGAAAAACAAGTATTGGCTGTATCCGGAGTAGTGCCGGTCTATAGTGCCGGTATTTCTGGCTGACATATACCGGCACTATAGAGGGACCACTACTGACCCCTTATTATTGTATATATATTCACGTTTTTGGGGACAAACTACTTGGAATTTGTGTGGGATCATTTCTGCAGTATATAGCAAGGCGGCTGCATCGATGCGCTGACACTTTTGAAACCGTTTGCACCTATTTCGTCGTTTTTGTCCCACCGGTATATTATTATTAGTTTCACGAGACGTGCCTGCCGAAGCATGCGTCAAGAGGATGGCTGCAAGGCCCTCTCCAAGATTGCGCGAAGAGCGGAAGCGATGACGGTGCCCTCGCTCGCTCGTTGCTGGACGCCGGCGCTGCTACAGAGGACACTGACAGGGTGAGTCCCCGCACTTGATAAGGCACGGCGGTGTGAAAGTTTAGAATTGCACCCGCGTCTTTGGGTACAAACTACTTGGAATTCGTTTAGGAAAACAATTTCAGTACATAGTACAGCAGTAGAGGTCCCTCTATAGTGCCGATTTCCCACTATAGTGCTTGTGAAATCGTTTGGCACAGATGGGAACAACCAGTAGTGGCAGAATGCGGAATAGTGCCTGGCATATACCGGCACTATAGAGGGATCACCCCTGTACGCAGGGTTATTATTAAGGTTTGACTGACTCAGCCCGGGAGAAAATGGTGGTGGACGTAGCTGAAAATCTGGAGCCGAATGGTTAAACCCCTTTCGAATGGCACACATGTTTCGGAGACAAACTACTTGGAATTAGTGTGGGAGGATTTTTGCAGTAGCGTGTGTTGTCTTCACATCAACCCTCTTACTCGTAGCACCCACTCGGAAACAAAAAAAATAATCAACTGTGACCCATGTCAAAAGAGCCCGGACTCGTTGGGCCCACCACAGCAGACAGTACATCACCTTTCAAAGCTTTGGCTTGGTAAACGGGGCGTTCAAAGTCCACTCGAAGAGCATGCCTCTAAAACCAAGTAGTACCACATAAAGTTCGGCCCATTTCATGGGCCCCATAGCGTTCTAGTGCTATATGAGAAGGTTGTATCGGTTCTTTCTACCCAACGACACTACTATTTACGGGGGTACATACCTGGTAGTAATTAGGACCAAATATAGGTTGTAAAAATAGGGGAATATATAGGTTTTTGTGTGTATCGTAGGTCCTGATTACTATGGTCCTCCGTAAATAGTAGTAGAACACCCAGTGTCCATCGTGATTCTTCGTCCTAGAGAGATACAAATTATGTGGTCACAGACTGTGGACTGTGAAACAGAGCAACCAAATGAATAGTGTCAAGGGGAGAAAATGGTGATGGCCATATCTCAAGATCTCAAACCAAAAGCTTGATCACAAATGGTGATGGCCGTATCTCAAGATCTCTGGCCAGAATTGGTGGTGACAGTATCTCAAGATCTCAACGCCGAAAGCTTAATCGGAAACAAACGAGGCTGTCCTTCCCCCTCGTACGTACGCCTAACTGCTATTAATAAGGCGATTAACCCTTTGCGACTCATGAATATTTAGCGACCAAAAAAACGGTGAGTGCGATCTTATCGGGCCTCCATTGCTGTATAATAAGATGTGCGGCAGTATAGACGAGTATCACCATCACCATGCTGTCTTGAGTGTTGTACAGCAGCTCTTGGCATTGCAGTTCGGCCGCATCCCCTACCCCACCCCCCGCCCCCCAGCCGTCCGGGGTGCTTCGTGTCGCCGATTCTGTAATCGCCATGTCTCGTCGACAAGTTTCCCCTCTATACTATAATCAAGTCCCAAAAGCTAAAGGGGTTATAATCCAAGCAGAACTACTATGCCCACAGAATTTGGAGGCGTTGTACTTGGAAAATAGTGTGATTACAATTCGACGCGAGTCGATCAGGGAAGAAAGTGCTGAATTCTTCTAGCGTTAAAAGTGAAGGCGCGTACCGTAGTCGGGGGGGGGGGGGGGGAGAAAAGCCTGCTTAGTGACCCCGGATCTGAGTTACGACTAGGGAGGGAGAAGGAGAAAGAAAAAAAAGAAAAAGTGCCAGGATAATAGATGGGATGAGCAAAAAAAAAAAAAAATCACACTTATCATTTACAGTTCTGAAAGGGTTTAGCCGACCGCGCGCAATTGTGGAACGTTTTCGGGCACACATGCATGAAGAATGAAAGATACGCGTTGTGTTTTGCGTTATGCAACCGTTGTGGACCGACCGACCAACTAGCCCTTTTCGATCCGGGTTGTTGTTGTTGTTGTTGTTGCTGTTTTTGTTGTTGCTGTTGTTGTTATGGCTGCTGTTGTTGTGGTCACAGGACAGGCCCCAGTCACTCGGGAGTGGAAGAATACCCCAAGAAAAAAATAGAAAACAAACCAAAAGTGGTAGAAGCAGCCTAATACCATGGTAGGCGACAGCGGGGTCTCACTGACCTTTGTCTGCTGTAGAAAGAGCGTGCAACAGCAGTAGTACATGTGCGATGACGTTGCGTGCGTACCGTGCATCTCCCTCCGTTGCATTTCGGATACCTTACGCCCTACCCCAGCAGTCCAAGCCGTCTTGGTGTGGGCGATCCTGTAGTAGTAGTCGCTTTTTTTCGACACATTCTCACAAGTCCCAAAGGACTATCATCCTATAACGATAGCTCCCTGCCCAATTGACCAATGGACCATAAAGGCGCGCGTAACAACTCAACAGCACAACACAACCGACGCGCATGCTACAAGATTCGGGAACAGTAATGGTCTGCAGCGAAGTCGTGGAGCTATACGTATGAACCCCTCTTGTGATACCACGATTAATAGTGCTGTACCCGAGCTTTTTGGGGACCATCTGAATCGAACTTTGAGCATGATCAATCTCAATAATCATTGCTGAAGAGTCGATCAGTGAAGTCGTAAAGGCGTTGAACCGCGAAACCTTCCACCCTTCTCTAATCTCCCACCCCTCTCCAATCTCCCGGCCCTCTACGTACAAACACCGCCCGAGGCAAGCCAGCCCCCGCCCTCTATTTTCCGTTTTCGCGTCACTCCCAACCCCCGCCCTTAGGAACTGCAACCTCTTTTTTGGGACAAGCTACTTGGAATGAGAGTGGGAACATTTTCTGGTGGTCGAAGAGTTAACCTCCCGCCCCTCGCCGATCTCCCAAACCCCTCTCCAACCTCCCGCCTCTCTCCAAAATGCCGCCCGATACCATGCAACCCCCGCCCTTTCCCCCCCCTTCAGAACTGGGTACTAATAGTACGGTAGACGTGCACCATTTTTTTTCTGAGGCTCCTCCTCACTTGAAGACCTCTATACCTCTCACCCAAAAACTGATTTTTGAGTAGACTGAAAGTAAGTGCACCTCAATCAACAGACCCATGGCCTACAGTAGGTATAAAAACACGAATATTGCAAAACAATAATATGACATTGCGACGATTTTGGGTTTAAGGGGCCCCGTCATTCACAAAATACAGTAATCGCCAAAAAGTGCCACCTACAAAATACAGTAATCGCCAAAAAGTGCCACCTACAAAATACAGTATTAGCCAAAAAGTGCCACCTACAAAATACAGTATTAGCCTAAAAGTGCAACCTCTATCGTAGCAGGCCTCAAGTCGAACCCCTTTTGGGGGCACAAACTACTTGGAATTAGAGTAGGAACATTTTTGTCGTGATGACGAAGTTAAACCCCTCTATTTTCCTGCTTTTTGTCCATCCCAACCCCCGCCCCCGCCCCCGCCCCTCTCCAATTTCCCGACCCCCCTCTCCCACCCCTCTCCAAAACACCGCCCGATACCATCCGATCCGAGTTTTTTTCCCACGCTCAATTTCCTGTGTGTGATCCCTGTATATTCCGTTTTCGCGTCCTTTTTTAACCCCACTAGGACATTTTCCGCCTTCGACTCCTTTTCTTAACCCCTGTATTTTCCGGTTTTGCGTCCCGTTTTTCCCTCTGTTTTGCCTCTGTTTTCCGTGTTTCTTCTCCGTCCTTCCTATCGTTATCAGTCCGGACGTTCCGCGCTTCACTGGGCGGCTACACGAGGCAACACCTCGGTCGTCATCGCCCTCCTCGACGCAGGCGCCGACAGTGGTGCCCGCGACGCGTCCGGCAAAACCCCGCTCCACTGCGCAGCCGTAGCAGGGCACGCTCCAGTCGTGCAGGCGTTACTCGATCGATTCGGTTCTGTTGCTCCGCAGACCTTGTCCGCATTGCACCACCACCACCACCACCACCCGACGCTGTTTGAGACAGCTCCGGCGATGTTCGAGACAGCGCAGCAACAAGTGCATCCGACAATGTTCGAGACGGCGCAGCAGCAAGCGCATCCGACGGCAATGTTCGGGGCAACGGAGGAGCTAAGGAGAAGGACTGCTGCGGTGGCGCAGGCCGAGGCGGCGGCGGCGGCAGCGGCAACGATCGACGAAGATTATCTGTCGATGGTGGATGCTAGGAATGCGTATGGGAGCACGGCGCTTCACCGGGCGGCGTTTAAGGGCCGCGAGCACGTGGTTTTGGCGCTCCTGAGAGGCGGAGCGGGAGTTGGCGTCGTTACCAAAAGCGGAAGGTAAACATTGTTGACGAGCGTGTGCCTTCGTTCGGTTGTTTTACCCGGTATTATTCCAATATGTCTTGGGGTCGTTCGTCCCCAACAACGGGGCTGCAGTCCTGAAGGGGTTGATCTTTGTTGTGTTGTTAAACGCAACCAATGTCGACGGGCGGAGGGGGTGCTCGACCTGACTCGCCATAATTGTGTACGAAGTATACTTTAGGCGTTCATCTGGGGGGGGGGTTAGGGGAGGACCGCCTAGCGCCTGCCGGCTTTCTGAATTAAAAACACTATTAATAGTTATATACTACGAAGGGTACAAAGAGCGGAAAGACGCGAAAGAACAAATGAACGAACAAAATATGGGCCCGCCGCCGATGGTTGCATTGGATACGCACTTTTTTTTTCTATTTGCGTTTTCGCTGTTTCCCCTTTGAACCCTTTAGGTACGGAAAAAACGACCGCACACTAGAAGTAGTTTGTTCACTAAAAACGCGGATGCATATCTACAAGGGTTAGCTTAACATTTATTGATTTTGCTCCCAGGCACGACAACCCACCCCACACTCTTATTCCCAAAACGTTTGCCCCCAAAACGGGGGTCGTGCGCTTCGTCCTTTTTTTCCATTCGCCCTACGAGGTATATATTATAACTCGCGCGCGCACACTCGCCACGCCACCCGTCCAACTACCAACCCACCCTTGACCCATTCCCACCCCTCCATCTTCCCACCCATGTTTACCGCGTTTCCGCTCCTCCAAATTTGCACCCATCCTTGCGCTATCCCCACCCTTCCGACTTGTCACCCACCTCTTACCCCATTCCCACCCTTCCAACTTCCCTTAGGATCTAGATGATCTAGATCGTGATCTGTCCGATGGGTGAACCGATCCTTACCCCCCCCCCTTCCCACCCTTCCAACTTCCCTTTACCCTAGTCCCAGGAGCGCGCTGCACCTGGCATGCCGCAACGCACACTCCGGTTGCGTGGAAGTCCTCCTCGCCTGGGGCGCCGATGAAACGAAACGGGCCAACGACGGCTCTACCCCCTGGTCCGAGCTACAAGGCGCGGCAGACGGCCGAAGACCAGGAGACCATAACGTCGTGAGAACGTATTTTCTCCTTAACAGGACCCAGAGCGCCCGCGCGTGGGGGAGGAGGGGGTGGTTGCTAATGCTTAAGGCTACCATGGATCGCTGGGGTATGCAGGAGGAGGGTGCTGACATGGGGGTGGGGGTGGTTGTGCACCAGGGAGAGGGCGCCATTGCGTTGAGAGCGGGGATTAACCTGGCGATGCAGGAGGAGGACGATGATGATATGGGTGGTTCGGGTGGAGATTTCGGGAAAGAGGAGTTTGGCGGACTGGTGCGCCAGCTGCTGGAGCTTGGGGGGGAGGGGTGCTTCCGGCTAGTGGTGTCTTTCCTTTGACCCACAAAAAAAAACAAGTTTTGTTACTATGATATTCATATGATATGATCATTTTTTTCCATTTTTTTGTAGGTACTGTCTGTATACTCGCGGTACGAGGTTGTGTTTTTTGCCTTTGCTTAACTTTTAGATTTATTCGTTTTTGTTCGTGTCTTTCGCAAGTGGGACTGGGAGAGAGCGGTCCCGGCCCCCCCGTGACAATAAGATGCGAAATTTTTGGGTGGAAACCCCAAGTCTGATGATAGATTCGGTATCTAGCCGTGTTGGGATCGGTCATTATTTTCGGGTGCGTTTTGTTTTTTATTCTAGATAACGATTAGACTATACCGCGACAACGTTGGTAGACGGGGTGTTAAGAGCCTATGACACATCGTTTGCTAATGTTCTCGACACTTATTTACAAAGAGGGGGATTACTTGATGGGATGTTTTTGGAAGCGGGGGGGGGGGTGGGGGGATGTTTTTTCTTTTTTTTCTCGTCTGCGCTGCTTCTGCTGTAGGCATCTCTCTCGCCATAAACAGATTGATTAGACAATTGTTGCACGCGTAGAGAGAGCGAGCGCAATCAAATGTGCAGAATGGAGGATTTTTATTGGGAGGAATTATTGTCGAATACTGTTACTGTTTCGGTAGCATACTGCTGATACAGGAGTAGATTTATTGGGAGGAATAATTGTCGAATACTACTACCGTACTACTACTGTTCCAGTAGCGCCCTACTGCTGTTACAGTAGCGTCCTGCTGTTACAGTGTCATAGCGCCCTGCCTGCCACGAAGTACCGCCGCTTCCGTTATCACTCCCTTCATGACGCGGGCCTTCACAAGGTTGGTCAACGCCCCCTCATCGTGCAAGGTCTGCAAGGATTTGTTTAGCAGGGTGTATACTCTAGATGTACCCGGGCATGACCAAGATGATCAGGGTTGGTACCCGGGTATATACCAGGTAACGCCATGATAATCAGGGTTGGTACCCGGGTATATATACCCGGTATACCCGGTATACCCGGGTATGACCAAGATACTCAGGGTTGGTACCCGGGTATATACCCGGGTATGACCAAGATAATCAGGGTTGGTACCCGGGTATACCCGGGTATGACCAAGATAATCAGGGTTGGTACCCGGGTATGACCAAGATAATAAGGATTGGTACCCGGGTACTCCTGAGTATACCTGAGTATACCTAACACATGCTTATAGGTGTGATAACTTGTATGCTTACTTGAATTACCTGGTATCATATATTGAACGCCAGGTCGAGCAATACCCGCTCATTGTGCAAGGTGTTATAATTTGTATGCTTACTTGAAGAAATAGACTATACTATAAACTCGTTTGGGCTGGTCGGTGCTACTTGCCCGGTTATTATGCAGCCCTGTTAGCACTATTAATAGAACGCTATAGGGCCCATGAAATGGACCCAAATTTATGTGGTATTACTTGGTTTTAGAGGCAT
>JAYJMJ010000354.1:7612626-7622847 GCA_036873875.1 Laminaria ephemera
CCAGGGAAAATTTGGCTGGGATCTTCGGAAATTAAACTTTTTTGCTATGGATCGGCTTGCCATAAGCACCGGTCTAAGTACACAGGTCTTATCCCTTATCATAGATGATACCACTAATAATCTCCAGCAACCAGCCGCGGTGCGTCTCCGCACCCAATCCTCAAGTCAAAGCCTCACATTCAAACATTATTACATCATATACCAGGTAATATATATTAGACGTGCAAAAGGTATATCATTCCACCCACCACCCACTCTCCCCACAAGCGCCAGAAATTCAAAAAAGAACCAGACCATTTTCTTTTGTTTTTTTGGTTCTCGTGGGGAACCGATGAAGGCCACCACCCAATGGTGGAAACCCATATCTAATCCCTATCTAATGCAGAACCACAGGACATTCGGCACTCGACGCCCAACCAACGAGAACAGGACCTACAGAGGACGCAATACCCGTGAGAAGAGAGGTTTCATCGTGTGCTAAAGGGACGAAAAGTGTTCTCGAAGATGATAAACCAAAAGGAAGCTATCAAAGCGGGAGGCCCGGTCGTCGGTGTTGACATTTGTGAAAGCATGATACTTATGGCCACATCCAATCTTGGAGGCAACATCTGGGATGCATCGCTCCGAGTGATTGATTTATCGACCAAGAAGCTTGTCGCATTGGTTCAGCAGCACAACGGCTGCGCGGACGCCTGCTGGGCTGGGCTCGGGCAGCGAGCGATCTGTGCAGAAGATAGCGGGGATGTCAAGGTGCAATACGATTTGAACATTTAAAAAATATAGAGAGTTGCATGTATGCTGTATACGGTATTTGTAGTCTAGACCAAGTTCAGTCAACTACCCAACACGAGCATGATATGAGTCACCTGGAACTCGAGGGGGTTCGCTTACCATCAGGAATGCAGTTCTTCCGATTTGGTCTTGATGCCACCTGCAGGGTGTCATAATACTTCGAAGTATGGTGGTCGCATGGACGGTACTACGGCTCAACGTAACCTCGTAACCTCTGGGTGCCCCTGCACTTATGCGAAGCGACTACTACACTGAATTCACGAAATCACGAAATCACGAACCGGCGGACCAGAATGATTTTTGGTACAGCCGTACAGCAGTACTGGGGTACTGGTCACCGGTCTGTACCAGTACATACCAGGTAGGTACATCCATACGAGTACACCGGTTCCTGCCTGCATCCTGTACGCGTATATCATTACCATACAAGTAATTTTTTATAGCCACGTTTTGGGCCACTCCCACCACCTACGCCGCAAAGGATAACCCAGTGTAACCTTCCGTAGGAAGCTCTCTCGACAGTTGACCTCATTTCGGTTTGGGATCGTCCGATCTCAAAATACACACCAAGCGCCTGCACGCTTGGTACACTGACGCGAACCGTCCGTATAAACGAGAACAATGACTAGTATTGATGGCGTCAGTGTTCTCTTCCGAGCTACTACTCGGTACTCTTGCTCTTGTGCTTTTGGTACTCTGCTCTTGTGCTCTGTGCTCTGTGCTCTGAGCTTTGCCCTCACTGACATCCACGTAGCGAGCAGTGTGGCACGGACCCAGGGTACGCACAATTGCAGCTGCTGAGACTGAGGTGGCAGTGCTGTGGGGCTTTGTTTGGCGTTTCAATTGTGCGCAATAGGGCATGATGGCGAGCGAAGTCCGCAGTCAGACGGTGATCGAACTGTCTGATGTCTGATTACAGCGGCAACGTGCGATCTTCTTGACATGCCCTGAGACGGTATCCGATAAACAGATCGGATCGACATCCAAGTTGTGACTCCAGTGAAGCTGCGGGCTCATTGCTGTCCTCGTTGAACCATGAACAAAGCACCTCGGTCGGGATATTTCCGTACTACGTCAGAAGTCAACATCACCAACCCACATGTGTTTCCGCGCTCCCTCCTTACATCAACCTCCGGGCGCTGTTGCTGTCTCTCGTAGGCCACCCTGGTCTTTATAGATCGTCTAGTCGAGCACCCGGACAGTGTGAGGTGTGGGTTGAGCTCACAATCGTGAGAGAGACTTGTATCCAGTTTTGAAAAATCACAATAGTGAGAGAGACTTGTATCCAGTTTTGAAAAACGACGAAATGAAGAATTCGATTTCGACAAAAAGGAGTTCCAAAGTTGCCCTATGCATGTATCATGCCCCATATGAAGGGTGGAGGGGCTATGTGAGGATCAAATCCGCGCGCGCCGCCATGTTATCGAGATAGCGCCAGACAGCTTCCTTGACATCCTCGAACAGCGGTAACAGGGAGGATGTCCTGTCTCTCGATTGCTATGAAACTCCTGTTTCTTGTTGCGGAGAGCACGGTTCAGTCTGCGCTGAAGAGGGTAGGCTGTGGGAGCACAGCACACCGTGGTGGTGCTGATTGTATTTCACAACAAGCAGTCGAGGGGGAAAATGCACACACCAATAACAGCAGAAGCAACTGCTGTTGTGTCCACCATTGCTGTGTCCATCGTCGCCGCACATGTTTCTCTCTTTTTATAGCAACAGCTCAAGCAGTGGAGTAGTTGATCCAAAGGGGGGAGGAGCGTTTGCTGCATGTTACACATTGTGAGACATCCCGGCCGTTTGGATTGATCGAAAAATACATCAACCATCGATCAGCAATAAATAGGAGGGTGATTGACGTCAGCATCCATGGTCAATTTGAAACTTGAATTTTTTCCGAAAACTGACGTCAACGCCCTGGATGACATCGCTGGTCGACCAGGGATTTTCCACCAATCAGAAATTCCCTTTCAATAGAATTGCCCACTCAGAAAACTGCGGGAACGAAATGTCTTTCTTAGTACACCCTCTTGTGTGTCAGTCAAAATCGGGTCGGGAATTTTGACGCACGGGAATGCGCTTGTGCGCGGACTCTCCAAGCCAGAGCCAAGTTGTTGTGCTGAAGCAACGCGCATGTCCGATGGCGGCCGATTTGGGGCTTTGGAAAAGCGATACTCGTGAAAAGGGTTTTGTTTGATACCACTGCAGTGTTTCCCGTTTCGCTGGAGTGGCAAATCCCTTCGCCCTGGATACGTGCGGGATGCACCCCTTCACGGCCATGATCTACCCAGTCGTTTTTGTCAAAGATTGTCCCCTTTTCAATACATATCCGACCTGTCCTCGATTGAGCGTGCTTCACTGGTCAGTGACATCAAGAGGACCAGAAAAACATGAAAACAACGCCCAAATAAGTGGACACCTTCCTAAGAATAGCCCTACAACCATTGCGGGGAGGTATTCGCAATGGCCCACAGTTGCCCCATCTGCCAGTTGCGAGCGAACGTATCACGTGCGCCCATGTGTGCGCTGCCCTCGTGGAGGTCATACGCCTCGCTGTCGTTAGGTCGTTTAAATGCTATTTAGCGGACGTACTCAACGAAAACCGCACATGAAGATACTGGATCGAAACATTACGTCCATTTTTTTGGCGGAAATACGGGCCTTTCTGCCCATACTAGCGATGCCTGAGAGGAAGTACCTCTCAAGCTAGCCGAGTGTCACCCCTCATAGCTCGTTGTATCGACGATGCTTGTGATTTGTGCGATGTGCAATGAATACCTTGCGAACGCCAACCCTCCCCAGGAAGAATGTCGGATTTCTCACATGCCACTGCTTCGGAGAGGCCGATTGCCTTTCTTTCCTAATCCTGCAACACGCTGTTGCGATATCGATTTCATTACAGGTTCCTGCGCGATCACACCACGAGTGTCACCATTTCAAAGGTGCACATTCCCGCTGTCGCAACTACAATGTTATACTTGGTATGCATGTGAAACCGACAGACGTCATTATGCCCTTCACAATCAACATTGTCGATCCTGCTCGCGATTCGAAAGTCCAACTGCTTCGATGAACATTCATTGTAGCGTGAGGGTCGCTCAAGAATCGCGCCGCACTGAAACTGACAGGTTTACCGGCTAGATCAAGACGCACCGGCGCGGCTGGTGGAAGTCGCGACTCTGCAAGAGCACGACGATATTGTTTCATGCGTGACCGCGTCTCGTTCCCAAGATGGGCTTGTATTGTCCGGCAGCCACGATCGAAGGTACGACCCCAGGGCAGCTCGTGTGCGCTCTAACCATTGCGGTTTGCAACTGATGAGTCCTGGAATTTGATTCGGCGTGCCCCCCAGACGTTTTGGGATTCATTCGTAGCAAAGCTGACGTACTCCTTGCAACGTTGTGGCTTTACCGAACAGCATCAACACCTGGGACATCGCTGGCAACAGACAGGTCAACCTGGATACTTTCACAGGTGTGGATACCTTTTCTGTCGCATGATTTTTCGTTCCTTTCTATATTGTCAGCACTGTGTGGGTTATTGCGTAAAGCCCTTCCGACGAAGGTGGATATGGAGCGACGTAAGCTTGGTTCGTACCTCGTCAGAGGCAGTGCTGGTATTACTGGTACTACTGTGTGTGCTTTCGAGGTATATGTGCCTAATCTGTGATAGTTTTTTTCCGGGCTCTCTTTCACCCATGCGGTAACGTGTGCAATACGTAGCAGTAGCTGGTTTCAAGAATATGAACGGCTGCCACGCGCTGTCTTTGCTCGTGTTCCACATAGTCGCCTTCTCACCCCAGGGTTGATGCTCACGTGCCTCATGTTGTTGCTGTTTATTCTGTGTAAGGACGCGTTTCACAGTGCCCTTTCCCCCCACGTGTGGTTCACTTCTATTCGCGCTTAGGACACAGCAATGACGTAACTGGGGTGAAGTGGGCAGCTGGGGAAGACGACAACCAAATATTTGCCTCATCATCACGTGTGAGTAAGAGTACGGTTGTCTATTTCGTATAGCAAGATATTCAAGGTGTGCTGCCATGACCCTGCCTTCAGTTCGTTCAGTGCTTGCGCCAAGTCGGAAACCTGACGGTCATCAGGAGCCGGCGTGCACGAGGTGGGCACCAAAGACAATCAGATGATCGAATATCCCTAAGCCTGCTCTCAACGGCACGGTGTTGTAGACAGCCCTCACGTTTTCGCTTGCCCACGATTTTCCGTTGATGCTTATTGTGCATTGAACTAGCTGGTACATCACATTTCCGGCCCAGGACAAGAGTATTTATCGTTAGGCTACCTCCCACATATCCCTCTGCCAAAAACATACTGTTTAACTATTGTTATTTCTGAATGCTAATGGTCATCGCCGTCCTATCCCTGAGCGTGTTGATAAATTGCGTATATCGATCCTAATGTGCCGATCAAACCATTTTCAAAGCAAGGCTCTTCGTAGAACAACTTGTGCTGGCAAGCATTTTGATTTTCCCTGACAACGTTTGTCGTGACTAACCAAGCGCGTGCTTCATCGTGCCTGCGCGTTTCGGTGCACCACACACCTGAGGTAATCTTGAACGGCAGGGTACGTTAGAGACAGGCGTAAGCTCAATGATACCTTTATTTTCCTTTTTTTTGTGCATTTTTTGTTCATATTTCCGTTGCTTTTTATAGTAAAAGTAGCAGAGCCCGAACGAAACTGCCTAGCCCTATCCTATTCGCGAAACAGGACTGCAGCATGCGAATTTGGGATCGCAGACAAGCGCAAGGCTGTTGTGCGTGTCACTGGCTGGGCGTCCCTGCGCTGTCACTTGCCTGGGAACCCAGCGCTCAAGTGCTAATGGCAGTAGGTGAGTGTTTGGGGTCTTCATAAGGCTCCTTTTCACGACGACGGCGTGCTGTAATTAGGTAGATACCTATCATGCGATTGGTGCGACACAGGTTTCGTAAATTTGTATTAATAGTAGGTTCCGTATTGGTCGGGCACTGCGAGTCTTAGGCATGAGGAAAATTTTGCTCCTTGCCCGCGGCCAACGAAACTCTTATCTGGGCAGCTACGTGCTTTGTACATACGATGTACATCCGCTCTAAATGGATATGTTGAGCCATCCTCGAGTCTTTTGATGTTTGGCTGGATTTTGTACGTCGTTGCAGGGCGTGTTGTGAATAGTCGTGTCCTTGGAATTTGTGCTCTCTCCATGAAGTATGGCTGGATTTTTTCTGGGTACCTATCGTTCTCTATCCAAGTTCCCGCACAGTACGATTGACTTCCTATCCATTGGTGTAGCTTTGCATATTTGTTGTAGGCTACTACTGTATTAATATTCGAATCACAACGGTGCTTTCAAGGCGCCTGAGATGGCACCGGTTCACACAACCAAGTCAACTTTGCGTTGTTTGGTATTTTAGGTTTGTAACTATTTAGGTGGCGGCGAACAGGTTTTTCTTCTCTTCACTCACATCAACTTCAGGAAGAATGTTGGCACGGCGCTGCGATAAAGTCCACGTATGCATGGCGACGCACATTTTCGGCTCGAACTGTTGCTGACTCTTTGCACCCTCGAGTCTGCTGATACGGTAGTTTCCTGATGGAGCATAGCAACTTTGGGAATATGTTTTTTTCTCGGTAGCCCACGGACGCCATGCGCTACCCCCCCCTCCCTCTGCTGGTGTTTGGCTGTGTGCTCCTGTTGTGATGCAAAGGCTGTGAAGATGGAACATTGGCTGTCCTGGACAGACGGGCACTGTCCACTCCATTATTTATTGAGGTGCAGTTTATTGAGCTTGGCTCGTTTGTATGTTTTAATAAATACATTTGAGGCGCCACCATATGAACGCGAATCTGGTCTGCTCAAGCATGGGCATACCTGGCATAAGGGGCGCTGGGGAAGATGACGAATTTTGTCGCCACTTGTTGGCATTGTACAGACGTGGTACAATCAATAATTTTAACATCGTAACTCGAGATGCTTGCTTGCGCGTTTGTTCATGACGTCCTTGCCGCAGCGGGGCCGCAGGTTTAGATGGCGCACCTTCCTTTAGTTTCGACATCGACGTTAGGCGTGCACCTCTGTCCTCTTGAATACACGTGATCCATTTGCTAACATTTTAGTACGACGCGGTGGTCGGAATCGCCCTTGCGATAATTTTTGTTTTCTGTACTTGGACCTGTTCAGTTCACAAGTTGCTCTGTTCGATGCAAGGTGCTCTGTTCGGTGCACAAGTTGCTCTGTGCCATAACTTCTAACAGCGAAGACCTGTTTTTGAATCGAATTCTCACCCTGTTGCCATAGTTTCCTCGACTCTGTCGTTCAGTATTTAAGCATACCGCGACCAAGTAGGCACCCTGTCTCAAGCTGCGCACCGCAGCTCTTCTTCCAGCTTACCCCATTGTCGACCTCTGTGTTCTTTCACTGCGCTTACCAGCGAGTTCATACAGGGCGCGTTAATCGAACCAGCTTTAGGCCAGCTACTGTTGGTGGCGACCAAGGCCAAAGGTCCCCCCTACTAGCTTCTGTTGGTGACGATGGCGTGCTCGCAGTGCAAGCGCTCACAGGAGGCTCATACCACAGTCGGTAAGATATAACGTATCTGGTAGGCGTTTGCAACGTCTCTACGACTCTCGTGTCCTCCTGCCATATCAAAAAGCTGCCCGTCTCAAAGAGTTTCGAAAATTCGCTCGCAACATGCTGCAGTGGGTCAAATTTAGAGGGTGACCCCTCTTGGCCGACGACGTATACACGTACCTGGTACTATGCAAGGAACGCCAGGTTCTGAAAAGTTAGCGCGATGAAGTTGTCTGAGATCACGCGTACCATTCCCGGGTTTGGTATGATCTGAATTATGATTTCAAACCGTCATATGCGGGTCACCGGTGTATGTCTGTTATTGCCTTTCATTTTGCCGATATTTTATCGGTTGGCAGTTAGTCTGCCTTGCGATGCTGGCCCTGAGCTCTGGCCGTTCGGACACCGTTGTGAGGAATGGTCTCTCGGTGTTATCCAGGTTGCAGCTAAACTCTCCGGTTTCAGTAGATCTTCCTACACATAACTACACGTTGTATGTACTTGATACCAGTATATAATATTGTGAGAAGTCTCGGATGTGAGTGCACTTTTTCTTGTGGCTATCGTTGATCGCATACGTACATCGCTCGATTCCCGTGATGCACCTTTTCAAGGTCTACCCTACACTCGGACTACGTACAAGCCCTCACCTGGCGTGATGAAAACAATTTGATCACTGGGGGGTGGGACAGTGAATTGTGCTTGGTACAGTTGGGGCAGACGGATGCATAGCGTGGGCATCGCGGCATGAACGAGTTCGTTCACCCATTGGAGCATCCGTCACCCGGCCAATCTACAGTTGCATCAGGAGTTGAGTGAACATCGAGAGGGTGCTCGCTCTTTGTTCGTCTCATTTAGCGAAGGGCATCGTATATTTATATTTACAACAGGAATGTACGTGCCCACGAGTAGTGGTGATACAAATATTTGACGAGGGATACGTAAGGTTGTTCAATTCATGTCAGAGATGCATTACATGATGTGCCAAGCGCCGATCTCTGCTCGCAAAGGTGATGGCTGCTCACGACTGAGGCGATTTTTAACGCATTTCGCGTTCGGCTCCCTTTGGAATAAATTGTTGCAGAGCTATTAATAGTTCTTCGCACTCTGTAGATTATACTTCAAATCCTTACGGTCAAACGCGTAGATGACCTCTCGGCTCAGGGCTAGTATCGCTGAAGCACTAGGGCTATTCATAGGTGATCGATCACCCAGACGACACAAATGCAAGATGTAGGAGAGATGTTACTATTTTGCTCGACAGAGATAAGGGTAGTCAGAGCTGATACAGAGGCAAGAGGCAAGAGTGACCGCTGCGTGTGATGTTGTACAGCAACACTATAGTAGCATCCTTATACCCGCCGCAAGATCCATTGTTTATCGATTGAGCGTGACCAACAGAGACACTACTGGTCGTGGCATGCCAAATGTCTTTAGTACTAGTATTAGACGAACGTGAAGTGATGTGACGAGACCGGACGGACCACCAAGTTGGAGTGGGTTTCCACTTTCCACAGAGTCCGTTATATTTTCGGAGTGCTTGATAGGTCCTACGTGTGAGATCCTGTTTAGTGCGAACAGCCGTAATATCTAACATGAGTACGTATATTTGTCAAATTTGCCCCTGTTTTCGGACGTATGTCTTCGTACGCGCACTGTTGCCAAAACGCTAAGGGGGTCGGCACATCTCGGCCGTCCAGTCACTGTCGTCGAGGTTTCGGCGCGATCCGTGCAGTGTGTCGCGCGTGGCAAGCCCTCAAAGCTTTTTTGCCCGCGGGTGTGGATAAGACATATGGCGGGTGTGGATAAGACATATCCCCGAGGTTTCCCCGGTATTTCTGCATGAGCTACCCCCTGGGTTTCTGCATGAGAGGCAGTTTTTTATATACGTAAGATTTTTTTAGTTTTTTTTCCAAGATCGCAGCCCAGATGACAGACAACAGACAGCATGTGGAGAACACAACGCTACGACCCTGCCGCCCAGCAGCGGTCCTGCCGCCAAGCAGCAGCAGCCTGCAACACTACTATGCGCGTGTGGCTGCTGTGGCTGGTTGGTTTTATCGGAGCCTGCGATGCTTCACCCGAACACGCCGAACACGCCTCTACCTCTCTGTGCTGATGCTGTGACAGGTGACTGGTCGTTGTAACGTGTGCCACTCTGGACGGAAATGTAAAGACCGTTTGAATTTCACATTGGTACGTAAACGGTCCTTATATTTCCGTCCATATTGGTGTACGTCGTAACGCACGTTTTTTTTTTTAGTTGTTTTTGCCAAGATCACAGTCCAGATGACAGACAACAGACAACATGTGTGGAGAGCACAACGTTACGACCCTGCCGCCCAGCAGCAGTCCTGCCGCCCAGCGGCAGCAGCCTTCAACACTATGCGCGTGAGGCTGTGGTTAGTTGGTTTTATCGGGGCCTGCGATGCTTTACTCGAACACGCCACCACCTCTCTGTGCTGCTGCTGCGGTGACAGGTCAAATGAAGTGACAAGTCGATGTAAAGTGCCGCTTTGGACGGAAAAGGAAGGACCGTTTGAATTTTACATTGGTACCTAACCGGTCCTTATATTTCAGTCCATATTGGTGCACGTCGTACCAGGGTATGATATGATATGCTGGATATGATACAACACTGCTGCTGCTGCTGTGCTATGCAGTACCAGTACCAGGTAGACAGCAGGAGCAGTCAAGCAGCACGGTGCGATTCTCGCAGTCAGCAGTCAGCAGTACGTACCTTTTTTTTATTTTTTTTTTAAATCTCACTTTTACTTTCCAGCTTCTGGACAAGCGGTGGTCACAGGTGTCGTCCCTTGTCCCCCCCGGTACGTGCCTTCATTTTTATCGCGCAGAGGGTTCAGCATTCCCAA
>JAYJMJ010000354.1:7628249-7638635 GCA_036873875.1 Laminaria ephemera
TACCGGTATGTACGTCGTCTACTCGGCTTTGCTTTCTTCATTGATTGTCCTCTTCAATGGAGTGTTTGCGAATGTGTGTTCTTAGAAATTTACTTTGCTCCCGCTAAAAAAAATGAATTTCCTTCCCATCACGATTTAGGTGTGTTTGCGGCAGAGGTGAATCAAATCCTGCAGGCGACGCCTCCGAAATTGAGAAGGGAAGAGGGGATGTGCGGCAAGCGGCATGTAAAATCGGAAAAAAATATGACGAACAAAACCGAGAAAACAGCGCGAGTAGCAATGGAAGCCCACCAACGCCAGCAGCGGCAGAGTTGACAACCGCAGTGCCGCCGCTGCTGCTATCCCAAGACAATAAACAGTAGCAGCACAGTTGGTGGCAGCGAGCGGCAGCAGCAGCTGCAGCAACAACAACAAACAGCAGCAGCAACAACAACAGCAACAGCATCAGCAGCTGAGCAGCAAGCAGCTTCATTTTTATTGCAATTTTCAATTTTGGGATCGACTCCCCCCGCTTGCTGCTGCTGCTGTGCTCTAGACTGCGCACGTGGTGCGGTCCGCTCCTCCCATTTTGGGACCTCACACCGGGCCGCCGCCGCCGCTGCTGCTGCTGCTGCCGTTGCTGCTGCTGATGCTGCTGCGGCTGCTACCGCAGGGTTGTGGCATTGAAATGATACACGATGGGCTGTGATCATGCTGTCGCGCTCAACAACAACAAAAGCGGTACGAGCACCAGTACGAGCAGTCATTTCTGAACGACACATCCTCCACGACACCAAGTGGGCGCAGAGCGTGCTCGCCGGCAGCCCGCCGACGGCCCGCTGGAACTGCCCAACGCTGCTCGTCCGCGTCATACTCCAGCAGCTGCACCTCTCGCGCCACTGTGCTCTCGACGAGCGTCGTGCTGTGTCGATATGATACAGCAAGAAGCGGGTGGTTCGTGATGCGTCCCAGGCATGGATGATGCTTGGTGATTATAGCCAATGATACGGAGAGCAAAAATGTACCGTACTTTTCGTCAAATTCCTACCTTCGCTAAAGTGTACCTTTTGGCCCTTTTAAAATAAATACCGCAATTCCTGCCTTCGGTGTTTATTATGGAAAAGTAGATTTCTAAAGACACTTTCGCAAACACTCCAATAATGTTTTTGGTTTTTGGTTTTTTGTTTCGGTTTTTTCGTTTTTTCGCAAATCACACCCGAACTGCCGATCAGAACGTCGTGACATCGCCAGCAAGCGCACAGCACAGCACAGGGCAATCAGCTCTGTACAACTAGCGCTTGGCATTATCAAGTCGGTAGTTGCACCAAATCATGGGCTTCTTTTCGTAACATTTTGTTGTATTCTTCCTTGCGCGAGCGTAGCGGGCGGCGGCAACCGCCCGTGGAGCAAAGCCCTTGTATATATTTATTATGATACGAATACGTGCAGGTGCTTGGCTGCTCCTCGTCGTCTAGAAATAAAATCGCTGCTTTTCGGGTGATTGTTTTCATAGATCAGGTTCGTTTACAAACAAACGGAGAATTATGCTGTTGCTGCGACTGCCGCTGCTGCTGCTGCTCCTGCTGCTGCTGCTGATGATGATGATGCCGCTGTTGCAACGTGCTGTTGATGCTGCTGCTGCTGGGAAGGGGCATGCGTTGCTTGTTGGTCATGTCTTGCATACCACTGGCCTCTTCGTACATACATCAGGTATAATATACCAGTTATAGGTTACTAGGAAAAAGTTGTTACCAGGTACGTATGGAAAATAGAATACGTAAATACGAGGTAGTACATAGGTGGCATCTTCGTACATACCAGGAACCAGGTATGTATATTGCTTCGTATACGAGACGCGTTGGGTCCTCATCGAGAAATAGTTAATTCCTATGTTAGACCGAGGTGGTTTGCAAACAACTTTGAAGGGTGCTCCTGCTGTGCCTGCCGCTGCTGCAACGTGCTGTTGCTGCTGCTGCTGGGACATGGGAAGTAGATGGTCATGTCTTACATCGTTTGCGCTTTGAAATATTTTGGTTCGTATGGTAAGTACCACAGCAGCACAGCAGCAGCAGTAAGAATCCCGTCGAACTATTCAGCCTTTTTGGTGATGTGTGTGACGTTTCGCTATGTTTTGATTGGTTTATCGCTGATTAATTCTTTCAAACTAAGAATGGCCAAAACCACTTTTTTGGCCCAAAAAAGTGCAAAAGCGCACCCCTAACTGTATCTAATTTATATATTTTTTGCTGTGCGCGATTTTCTTCAGTTATTTATACTTCCAGTATATTATATTCCTGACGTGTTGTATTCTTCCCCGCCATAATATTGGAGCCTGTCTTGTGACGACTATCGTATGGCGATGAGTTAATGTGAGAACAACAACGTGGTTACGAAAAACAAATCAGTGGTACCTACGTACCGACAACTTTCTCACGACATCGGCGCTAGTGTGGCAGGCACTTCAGCACTCAAGTCTCCATTGACGCACGAGTTTCGGGTTCTATCGTCCAGAGAGTGCAGGAGAGCATCTTCATTTCCCGCTCTCGGAGAAAACGTTGCGCGAGAGATAGCCGCGAGAAACTGCCATTGAGGCCGCGACTCCTCCAGGCGGCCTAGAATCGCAACACACGTCGCGCATCGAAGCCAATAGGAATGGGTTTCAAACTTTAAATAGCGCGATGAGGCTGAGTGGTGCCAAACAAACTGCCGGCACCAAGGCGAGCGCGCATAATGCACGCTCAAACTAGCAGGGTAGCCGGTCACAGGACAAACACCGTCGTTGACTTCAAGGAGAATAGCACCAAGCCATATCTGGCAACCGTGGCATTTCGGTGTAAGTAGGCTCGACCAACAGAAAAGCGTCATGAAAAACATAAACACCTTTTTTGAGATAACACACTGCATCCAGAACTATTAATAGCAGAGCAGTCCCTGCACACCGAGCCACAGAAACATAGCCGCAGAACTACCCTTCAGAACCCGTTTTGCGTGACTGAGAGATCTGAGAGATATCACCTACCCTGCTCCTGTCTGCAGCAATGATACCTGGTTGAAAGCGCGCGCCGTGTGAGGCTGTGCAGTGGTGAGTCGTTTTCTGCATAGTTGTACAGTGTCCTGTCGTGCGGTTAATGTTGAGAACCACATTCAAGTTCCGGCCTTCCTGCGTTAATTTGCTTAGTACATCGGAGCTCGTTATACTGTAACTGCTTCGATTATTTTTACTGGCCCGGCAATGGTATCGACATACATCCAAAGTATGCAGCAGATACAGCCGCTCAGCATATCACTCAACGCAAAAACTTCTTCAAGCATGCTAAGGTCTTGCTTATTTGGCGAGAGAAGAGAACATGCCAGAGGAAGTGAAAATCGTCAAAACGACATCCCGCAAGGAAGCACAAACCAACACTCGGCAAACAAAACTCAGAATACGTCCCCCGACGTACGTAAAAGCGGTACGATCGTTCACTCCAAGACCTCTACTCCGTGTAAAGACATGAAAAGGCTGCCCTCTTCATGATTCTACTGTATCGTAGAACTGTATAGTTCACACCTCGGATAACGTAACACTTAACGTTCGACACCAATGTTACGGTTCAGCGGGATTTTTTGTAACATTACGTTACTACATTGTCCGATTTCTAGGTTTTGTGATAACATCATGTTACTACGTTACGATACCGGCAATCGATCGCCTAACAAAAGGTTAAGAGTGTTACGTTGCATTATTAATAATATTGGCAGCAGTGTAGTGTTACGGTGTTAGGATCGGCAGCCCGTACTTGTAGCGCGTAACGTAGTGTTACGGTGTTGGCGGAATTCCTAGTTGCCATCTTAACACACGTTAGACTGATCACGTACATGCCCACTAAAACGCTAACATAATGTTACTGTGTTAGCTCGTACGCAAAGTTAGTTGTAACACACTACGTTAAGCCGTGTAATGGGGTCAGCAGCCCGTAGCGCGTAACGTAATGTTACGGTGTTAGCGGAATGCCTATCTGTGTTAGCTCGTAACATATGGTATACCCGGGGAAAATACGATAGTATCCCCCCCCCCAAAAGCCTCCCAAATATGGAAACCCAAACCTGAGGACAAAAAAGTAATTTTCCTGGAAAGAAAACGCCTCCGACATTTTTGGAAACCCCTCCATCCCGGGGACTCAAGCAACATATCACTGGGAGGGGGAGGTCCGTGGCGGTCTCTTCGGAACTAGGAACACGGTAACATGATGTTACCCCGCGATGCCGCTTTTAGTGTAGCACTAGTAACACATGTTAGATCCCTAACAGACGAAAACGGTAACATACTTGGTAGTAACATTATGTTAGAGTAATTTTAGCTCCAACCGTAACACAGTAACATACTGTTACGTCCGATTTTCTTTCAAGGCAACAAAGTAACGAAACGTTAAAGTCAGATCTGTAATGCCAGTAACATGGTAACATAATGTTAGAGGTCTCTCGGCATTTAACTAACATCCTAACAGTGTTACTTCGCGACCAGTCAACACTGTAACTAACGCACGTTAAGTGTTGCGTTATCCGACCCTAAGGAAGAGTAAGGGGGGGTCGAATAACGTTCGAATAACATCATGTTAGTGTTATAGAAAACACGAAAATCATAAATAACCTTATGTTAGGGTGTTAGTCCAGAGCTCCCTATTAACTAACATTATGTTAGCAAGTTAGCGAACCGGGGGAAAGAGATCTTGTGTATGTTACGTTGATAGCGTACGAGTCTGGACGAATCCTATCATCGTGTTACGATGGTTGAACACGCACAGATCACGGCGTAGCACTATGTTACCACCCCAGAGCCGACGGGATCCAGAATTAACACAACGTTACTGCGTTATAACGTTCGTGAATATGCATTTTAACACTATGTTAGCGTGTTAAGCGGTTGCTCCTCCAGTGCTAACACTATATTAGGAGGCGGCCAAGCCCCCTAACGTAGTTACAGCTAAGTGTTATCCTATTAATAGTGTTACGGTATCCGAGGTGTGGTATAGTTGCACGATTGACCGATTCAAACACTGTCGTATGCCAGGTATATTGTACTGATACCTGTACACTATAAAACAGGCAGGGGTTTATACGTTTATACTGTGCCGCCCGCTGTTGGCCGAAGTTCGGGGTTCGAATTTAGGAAAAAACAACGAAAGGCACTTGCGGTCTTCTTCCGTCGCGGGCGAGAGTATGGACAACCAAACACAATTAAGGTCAACGGGCTGTGTAAAGCTAAAAGACAGCGGTACCATATGTGTATGCTACCGCACGCACACCTGCAACTCAGCTCGCAGAGATAGATATCTCGGGGTTCGAATGCAGCTGCATTGCAATCTTTCCCCTCAGCACAATGTTAATGTTTATACAGGGAAAAAGGACTGCCGTGGGGGAGATCAGGACAGGACCTGTTTGTAGGCACGAGCCTGTGGGATATCACCACGGGTCAGACACAGTTATACCGTTTTTCGTGTGGTATGGGGATCCAGGGTGAGGGATAGGGTTTGATATACCCCGTAAAAAAAAAAACACGAACACAAAAACAAACAATGTGACCTGTGGATTTCTCCCGCAGGCTCGTTCGTGTCTACAAAGAATTGCGCCCGGAGTTGGTGCCGTTTCGGAATTGCAGTAACGTTTTCCCTAGGAAAACAAGATCGCGGCACATGTCACCATGGCGCTACCCGCTCACATCGCAGCTGTAGCGATCCAGCAAAATACGAAGGACGCCACCAGTATCGAGGGAAAAACCATCTCCAAATAATGGGTCTGCGCACTTAGACGATAATATAATTGAATCACACCCATTCGTGAGGCATTGTGCACATACTTCTTCACTGACACTTCCAAAGAATTACAAAGTACACTTCAAGAAAGGAACGCCGTGGTCACACACAGACAAGACCTGTGACAGAGGACCGAATACCAACGTTGAGGATGACAACCCAAGCATCGCTTCCGGCACTCTTTCGCCGATTGCTCGAGGTTAAGCATCGGTTATAGCTGTTGCTTCGATTAACAAAGTGCCAAGCGAAGGACGCGAACTGCTGGTGGCCGTATTCTTGGCTGACCAGGTAAGAAGGCAAGAGGGTAGTCTATGGAATGTACAGCACAGTACTTGTCAAGGAGCATGGTGGCTTAACACACTTCAGCAACTCGGCAAATGACATACCATCTCCGCAAGTGCGTCGCCGGAATCGAGCACCGTCTGACATTTTGGGTATTTACATGGTCGTACATAGTATGTGGGAGGTCTGCAAACAGACACGCGCCTTGTCTATCTCAAGACGACGCGTGGGGTGATCTCGAGCACTTGTCGGACGGTCGGACAAGTCTAAAAAGCAGTGGGATCGTCGTCAGCGTCAACGACGACCGACGACTCTGTTGGGGGCACCGTGTTCCACGCACCAGAGGCATACTGTCAGCCACAATTGCTTTGGGTTAATCGTTTTGGGTTAGAGCTGTGAGTCCTATTCAGCAGGTATGTGACGCTCGAGCACATGTAGCAAGTATGTGACGCTCGAGCACATAGAGGTAAACAGGATACGACAACGCTTTCACCAAGCTGGCGGGTTAGATAGCTAGCTATTACGAGGTGGCCCCATTCGCGTCCACGAGAAGAGAATTCGACTCGAGACAGGAACTTATCTTTGCCTTCGTCCTACGGCGCATTCTGAGGGTCGGTGGGCATTTGCTGGCGTCATTTTCGAGTTGGTTCGAACCTTCGGTCCTTCAGTCCTCTTGATGGCACTAGCCTTAGTCTCTAAGCGCGCACGACGCGAGGTTGACTTTGGCCAAAAACGGCTCGTTGGTTTTTGGTCAGAAAGGGAAACTCCCCAAACCGGTCAAAGGGTCAAACAAGTCCTACTGAGCCAGGCGCATTGATGCAGAGCACAGGCCCTCGTTTCCAGTCTCAAGACTCCGTGAGATGACTTTCCCGCCCGTGAAAAAAGTATCGTGCCGACGTAGTCGATGTTGGGGCTCCCGGTACTGTATAGCAGTATACATTTCTGTCCATCAACCAAAAAAAACAATAATATTCCGCGGGGATTCATCCTCTCCGGGACACAATATCTGCATCGATAGCAGCACTTCGCCCGTCAGTTTCCAAGTAAAGGCCAAACCGTGGACAGCTTTTGGCTAGGCAAGCAAGCACTTGAACTGTGGTTGCGTCAGCCTGTTATTATACGAGTATGTCTGGATGCGAAGCTCAAAGTTGCTGCGTGCGCTGGTATGTTATATGGTACCATAGCCTAATCGACTCTAGACACCTCTGGGCACTGCCCAAGGCACCCATGGGACCTGGAGCGGTACTGTAGTTACAAACGAATCGGCATGACGACCTTGAGCCACCGTTCTACAGGCCGCGTACAAATCGGTACAATGCGTGACTCAAACGACTCACACGACGCTCATAGCAATTGGCAAAAACAAACACAGACAGGTTTTGGAAAAAGCTATTCCTCGGATTCGCCAGTGAACCCGGCGGATTCCGCGACAACGCTTGAAGCAAGCCCGCAGTTCGTTCACGTGGCCGTTAGCCTTGCCGCGGCAGCTTTTGTCGTGGAGCAAGATTAACAGTCTTCCTTTTTACGACATGTCCCGAAAGCCGGAAAACTTTCGGCAGAATCTCCGACGGCTGAGAGCTGCGGACACTCGTTCACTCGCACTAAAAAACGTAGCCGTCCAACAGCGTGCGAATACGGACAGCAAATCCGGACAGCAGTCCAGATACATGAATGTACTCTAGGCAAGCAGTTAATCGGGGTGCAGACGAGGAGGCTTGTATCGGCTGTACTTGGTAATTTGCTGCCCTGTGGGTCGGAGGGAGTTTGGCAATTATTCTCGAACCACATCCGAGCTTATGTTTTATCTTTCCATGCACGCGCAGGTTACTTGATATTTGTGTTTCATGCAACAACGGGCTGGCAAGAGGGTTTCAAAGATTAGAATTATAAGCTAAATCTACGCGTACCCGCTTCAGCTGTACAGACAAGCATACGCGCAGGGCACGAATATGTGCACACTCCCTATCATCGTAGGCGATTTTCGCAAAACAGGGATTGCCGGCGAGAACTCCTCTGACTGTCTGCCTTTTGAGCTTCTGAGCTTTTCAAATTTTGTAAACTGCTGAACCAGTTATCGCAATATTACTGCTACTGTAACAAATGGCATGGACTACAGGAGGACTCCGGCGCCTGATGCGTGAAGGCGTGTGCGCCCCGCGCAGGGGGGCCCGGAGGGCCACCAGAGGCAAATGTTTGCCACACACGCATGAATACCCGCCTGAAAACCATTTGACAGTGCGCGTATAGCCGCTTCCTGGGTCTCGAACAGGCGTGCGTGAGGACGCATTGGAATGTCGAGCACAAAGTGCAACCACAGCAGTAGTCATAATACAAGTACTGAATGAAGGTTATGGATTCAAGGTTATGGTGGCGAGTGTACGATGACGATCAGATTGAGTGTAGCTGGACAGCTGAACATCTGTTGAATCGTCGATATCACGTTGATATGTCGATATTCTACATGATAGAAGGGTGCCTCAGTTACGGGGTGCGAAACCGAAGTTGCAGCAAACCGGACATGCCAGGCAGTACATGGTCTCCGGCGAAAGTTGTGGCAAGCCGCAATGCCGACCCCAAAGTTACAGCTAATTAATACCTGGTACCTGATACCAGGTAGTTAACGGAGGAAAAGGGTATACATCGCGGGCGGTGCAAAACGTTTGCGCGGCGAAAACCAAAACAACGAACAACGTCAGCGCATTATCGCCGTTCAAGTATGTCTAAGCTGCGTCCGCAGTGGCACGAGGTTCCTCGAACGCAGTCTAAGTTGATGCGCCACCCTCGGTTGCAGTCTAGCCTGATGTGTCACCCTTCAACGCACTTTGTAGGGTGTGTCAGGGGTTAGGATTAGGTTTAGGATGGGATTCAAATGTTCGCGAGTGTCAAAATTCCAAATGAATACCAGGACCAGGTAAGAGTCAAGAGATGGAGCCACTACCACACACACCTTTTGATTTTTCTCTCGTCTGTCCCGCTTTTCCTTTCTCTTCTTCCTCTTCTTCCTCTCTCGTTTCTTTGATTTCTCATCGTTCTCCTCGGCCCTCGCCTTGTTTTTTTTCACTCCTTCGGAAGTCCCTCGTTTTCTTTTTTTGTTCTTCTTCTTCCTCAGCTCGGGCGATTCGCTTCGATCGCGATCGCGGTGCTTGTCCTTGCTGTCCTTGCTGGTTCCATTATCGCGTGAAGAGGAGCTGCTCGTTTCGCTATGACGGTTGTGATCCGAGCGGCCTGGTGCACGGACAAGATCCATCAAAAGTCGCGTGATTATCGTGCTGCCCATCTTTCCTACGCAACACGAGCGCTTGCAAGCTGTCAATTTGCCTGCTCGAATATCGTACATACCGGTATGATATACAAGGGCTCCGCTCCGCGGGCGGCTGATGCCGCCCGCTACGCTCGCGCGAGGGAAAAGGCAACAAGATGTGAAGGGGGCAGGAAGAAGAGGCTCACGATTTCGATTTGATAATGCCAAGGGCCATTTGTGCAGAGCTGTTTGCCTTGTGCCACGCTGTTCGGTTGCTGGTGATATAACGTTTTGATCGGCGGTGCGGGTGTGATTTGCGGGAAAACGAAAAAACAATTAATCTGTTTGTTCGCTATTGAAACGAAGACATAAGCAAGCTCGTAGTGCATGAACACCAGCTGCTTGTGGTAGAGCTCAAAGACACGAATGCAGGATGACAATGTGGTGGTGTAAACCGTCAACACCTGCTTACACCATGAGCATCCTCGGATATCCAGCAATTTTTCCTTGAAATAGTCCATGTTGTCTGCATTTTATGAGCATCCTAGCAAAGCCCGGCAAATTTCAACTTCAAATTGTCCCTCGCAGCCTCAAAATTTCGCGACCTTCAACTCCCCACCTCCCACGAGAAAAAATCAAAACTAAATTTTCTGAAGAAAACACTAAAAAAAACGAGCATTTTCAAGGAGAAATTGGCGAGGGTCAACTCCCACGCAGAAAAATCGAAAACTACAATATTTCGAAGAAAAAAGAAACAAAAGGGAATATTTTCAAGAAAAAAGGTGCAAAATGGGTAATATCTAGCGTTGTTGTGTTATGCTGATGGCGCTGTACCTGGTACTGTTTTCCTATTAATACGACAGAGTAAGAGTGAGCGTTTTCGATCATTTCTATTGCCCCCGTTGCCTCGCCGCCTCGTCTCGCTTTGGTGTGATGAGAGGGTATAACAGAAGCGCTAGTCCAGACGGTCACGATATAGCAGTAGCAGTACCCACTCGAACACCAATCGCCAGTTGTCGTGCCTTACGATACTGAAGTCTGACGCCCACGCGTAGTCTCACGCACGCCCGCGCTGCTGCAACTCATCATGGA
>JAYJMJ010000354.1:7654865-7670551 GCA_036873875.1 Laminaria ephemera
CACAGCTTGCAAAGATGAGTTTCGACGAAATCCTAGATCTCACAGCTGTAGTGTATTTTTTATTTTTTATAAAAATAATACGACGCACCACCGTCCCGCCCCCAACCTCCGGCAGAACGGCGGCAACTGCTATTGCACTGCTCAAGTGGCTTGTGTCGCTGCAAGATTCGTCTGGGGATGACAACATCTTTTTGGCAAGGTTTTTGCAGGTGAGGTAAAACAGCGTGGTTGCCAGCGTGAGCTGCAGTTCACACGTATCATACGCAGTCGGGTGTAGCAGTATGGTATGGCTTGGGCAAAGCAGAATGCACCATGTCTTCGCCGCCTGGATGTTGCGAGTTGTTCCGCCACAGGTGATAAAACTATTACACGACGAGTACAGCGGTATTGACTTTGCGCTCACTCGTGCTCTTTGCTGGTGCTCTTACTACCGATCCAATTGCAACCCTATAAAATGAAACGTACTCCCCGGGTAAAGACCTGTGGTATTTATTCTATTAATAGGAAGAAATGAGCACGAAGCCAGGCTACAGGGAAGTAAGAAATCCCGCGCGTTAATATGTTTTGACGTCGGTTTAGAACAGCTGGTTTAGAACACACCTTTTCCCAAGGTAAGAAATCCAGGCGTCAGGGGCGACTAGAATACCGTAATTGCTAATAACGCCCCGCCCGGAGTAAACGCCCCGGGGCCCTGTTATCAGCGAAAACGAGCATAATCCGGAGTAAACGCCCCCCATTTAAACGAAAATGCGAAAAACGCCCCGGGCGCACAGTAAACGCCCCTTCCAAATAATTGGGATAAACGCCTCGGGGCGGAGCTGGTAAGACATTTGAGCGAGGGGAATGGAGCTGTTTCCGAAGCAGGCAAGGCGGTAGTTTACATATAAATTTCGACATATGGGCTGGTACATGTATTGCGCAACAGCAAAACAGACATATTCAGCCGAGGACAGATAACTAACTACAGATAACCAACACTTTCAAGACCTTCCGCCTTTTAAAAATAAATATCATCCAGCCACTCGAACGAGTATGCCGGTGATACCAGCTTCGGACACAGACCCTGTCCCAGCCCGGCCGCCGCTCCACGATTTCCCACGACGCCGCCGTCGGGGCATCGGAGGCGGGCGTACTCGATCACATTCAGCTTCGTCGCTGTCGAGTAGGAGTGCCGCCCCTTTGGCCCCACCGAACGCTCCAGGTCAGAGCTCGGAGGGTAAACGCGAGGGAGTGGTCCGCGCTGTACCACCTGCGCAGCAGGCGCGGGAGCGGGTGCCGTCGTGCCCTTTCTCGTGGGCGCCGCCTCACCGGGACGGCGCAAGCTTCCCCAAGAGTTTGAATGGCCTGCGGTGGTTTTAACGGTCTTGGGTGCCTTGTCGGTGCTGCTGGGCTGCAACATGACCACCTGCTGCTGTGCTGTTGCTGAGTGTGTGAGGGGTATGTGTTTTTTTATTGCTTTTTTGTATCGCCCCTGGGGGCGAGAAGGCCCGAGATTTTTTCCAGAAAACGCCCCGACCACGTAGTAAACGCCCCGGGTTGCTTTTTCGCGCTTGCACAATCGCAACGCCCCGGGGGGTGTTTACTAGCATTATTTTACGGTACTTGTACATTAGTTGGTAGAGTCAAGTTTAAGGAAGGGAGCAGGCTTCAGAAGTCGAGCCTGGGTGACATGAACGGCCGTAATCACACTTCTCGCCAACTGTTTATCGCCGACAATTTGGTTGGTGATACACTTTGGGATAAGTAAGCGGGGCTACGGCAGGGGGGGGGGAGTCGCCGCTACGTCGATCAGGCGGCACGTGAAGGGTTTTCCTGTGCCAAACCTGTCCGAGAGTTTCCCACGGCAAGTGGTGGCTTCGGCAAGGCTCCCGGAGAAAATAAGTGACAACAGCAGAATCGAGTACGACGTTGAAAGTCGAAGCAGACGAAGAAATGAAACGCGAAGCAAAGCAAGGAAAGCCGTCACTCAGACCCATGGACGCCGGTTGCATGCCTGTGCTGCCCTCGTCGAGGATCGTCCGCACCATCCACCGTGTTAGTCAACCCACGTATACTGGTACGAGCTACCAGGTATACGTTTCACAGCCAGTATAAATATACACCTGGTACCAGTATTAATTGTACCAGGTACTGTATATGTTTTGATTACTTTAGCCTTCTCACCCGATTAAAATCGGTGATCGTGTCCATGTCCCGGCCTTGTGTTCTTCTTGCCTTTTACATGGGAAGGTGGCATTGGAGGACCTGCATAAAATGAGGCTGGAGCTGCATTTGCTCATATCGGGAAGCGGCAAAGCTTCCTCTAGGGGAGGCAAAAGTGAGGAGGCGTGCGAAATCGTCAGCCTGATCTTGCAGAATCATCAAAACGATTCCGGGCAGGCCGAGGATATTTCTGTGGAAGAGCTCCTCCCGAATGAAGAGGCCGGAAAGGTAGGCGATGAATTTTATTTATAACGAGTGTAAATATGTGCTTGTGCAGGGCGCCCGCCTTTCCTTCTGATAGCTGAGGTAACCGCGCTCAACAGTCATTTGTGAGCAGCCTACTATTGCTTGTTTTTTTCTTGCGGCCGCACCTCGCAGGCATCACTCTCTGACAGTGCTCAATGTAATGTGTCGGATGGCAAGCGGGCTGAAGCGTACAGCGACGCGAGTAGGGCGAAAAAGTTGGGGTTGTTCAATTAGTTCTACAGTTTAGCTGACAATAGCCAGGAATAAAAGTTAAAGTTGGAGGGTCAGACACCTTGGTCAACAGGTTTGTTTGTATTGTAGGCTCTTAAGTGACGAGGGCAAGGAGCAAATGCCCCAAGCAGAGGACAGCTAAAGGCATCCACTTGCAGCGTTGAGCTCTGGGGTCGAAACAATAGGCGTTGTTGACCAACCGAGCGGTTTCCTCTTGAGTCCGTGTATGATCATCTCAACATTTGGTGTAGACCTTGTAGCAAATGCGTTGTTATCATCGTGCCTGTATGATAGGACATGAACATAAACATTGCCGCGTCTGAGGGGATAGGCTTGGCGCACGTCGTGGGTTGCGTATGTGTGGCTGGTATATGCACACTTTGTGTAGGCGCCAGAGAGCCCATCTCCTCCGTGGTGTATAGAACATCGTACCAGTATACAACATGGTATGTACCCCATATATAGCAGTTCGGGGTGCTAATGGTATGATGTCATTGAGGACGGTTTCCTGTCCCGTGATGCTTCTCAAACAAAAATGAGCGCAATTGGCGACCAATCGGCAGTGACACACACTAGGTAAATCAGCAGCGCAGCAGTCACATTGTGACGCGAGGTACAGTCACCCGCGCGCAAAGATAGGCTACCGTGTCGCGCGTGTACAAAACGTGCCGAGATACCGCCACAGAAGCATCGGCAAACCTCATGAACGAATACCAGTGGGTTCTCAGAATACAGGGAGCACGAGCGATGGCACGCAACCGCACAGCAGGCCATGGACAATGGATTGCCAGCATAAATACATTCTGGGGAGTGATTAAGCCGCGCCTGTGCATGGCTTGCGGTCCGGCTGTGCCTTGACCCGCACTCAGTTCCGTTTCCAACCGCAGCTTCAACTATTAATAGTTAGAATAGCACCGAGTCCCTTCGAACGAGACTCCTCTGGGCGAGATGTGCTGCATGCGCCTGCCTCACTGTGGTCGGCGCGGCTCGTATCCTTTTTGCCTAAGCGAATCGTCTTGGCACCGCTCCGATGCGTCGAAGCCGCTACGCTTTTTGCATCTTTGATGTTTACTGCGAGCATACGATTGTCAAGTCGTTTCACCAGGGGCAGTGCCTGCATCCCTGCTGTTATTGTGCTCTTTCTTCCGGGCGTTGAAAGCGAAAATGACGTCTTTGTATTTTGATGAGGCAGTGCTCCTGCGCTCTTATCGGGTTTGATTGCTATATCTTGCATACCTGGTATGGACTACTGTTACTGAGACACATGATAATACCTTGAATTGATTTTCATTTCGAGCGGCGTATCGCCGGAATGACCGTCCCGGTGTTGGCGCTATTCCCGATCGGTTTTTGGCCCACCCTTGTATTTAACGGTTGCGACGAATGGTGTGGAATGCGACAGATTTTTTTGGAGTGGCTGCAGCAAACGGCGATGGGAAAGAAGAACAACCTCCGCCTCAAATCAGGCGGCGACAAGGGGGGGAGAAGCCCTGACGGTGGTATGGGCGAACCTGGGGAACGGTCGGGCGGGGATGTCGATGCTGCCACAGGCGAGGCTGGCGAGGAAGGATTGGATGGAATGAATGATGACGATACACCGCTCACCTGGGCCGAGGTACGGGTAATTCGGTAATACGGTAATGCTTTCTTCTCTGGTCGCCTGAAGCAATATTTTCGTGATACACACTGTTATTAACAGAACCGAAGGGCACTGCACCCTCGCGGCCGTTAGGCTCATGACTGCTACCATGGTATAATATCGACATTGATTGCGGTACAACAGCCAAAACGCCGGAGGCTGAGGAGCTTTCTCGTCACCGTATTCCTTTGCGAAGCGTTTTGGTACGATTGAAGCCATCTTGGGACATCCTGCCCATTCCATAATGCCGCCGCTCCTGCTGTGGGTGTATTCCGTACGTCCAGCGTGCTCATAAGTGTTCGTTACTCAGGAATTAGACTACCACCCTACCCTTGGTGCTGAGCTCAATACAAGTATCCGCACATAATTCTGAGCGGATTGCTGTTATCGATAATTGGAAGTATTGTTAATGTTTTACCCTTTACGATCTGCAGTCGACTTTTTGCGTCGATTCCTGTGAAAATCGGCATTAAAAACTTAGCCCTTTTGGGACTTGAGACGGGAAAAATGCACAAATGCACAAGTGGCGAATAAGTATATGACTGTTAGACTAGACGAAGCTTAGTGGGCTGCTCGGTTTGTGTGTGATGTTTTAGATGCTTTAGATGCTTTAAATGCAATGCCAGGAGTTGTACGACACGCGCGCAGCATGAAGCTCTCGTACTAGACGGACGATATAACCGCACTTACCGCAGTTTACCAGTGTGTTTACCGCTGTATCTCGGTACCAAACGGGTTAAGCGGGAGCGGTTTGCAAGCACAAAACTGACGTTGAGGCATGCAGTGGCCAGGATTTTTTTAATGAAATGGAACCAAAGTGTGTACGTAGCGTCCACTGGGTACCTTGTCGTGTTGGACGCTTGTGTGTTATGGATCGTAGTTTGTACTGGCTACCATCTAGGGCTATGCGTTTCTCATATGTACAGCAGTAATAGGCGATGCTCCCAAGAAATCCGTTGTTGACTTTTGCGTAGGTTGTCGAATACACGCTGTCTGCATTTTAACGAGCTCTTGTTTTCGATGGAGGCCTGTTATACGAGTAGCTTCATGGTAGTGTTTTAACCCTGTGTTTATCATACCTTTGTCGTTATCATGTCTTGTGTTATGATGCCTTTGTCGATACCTGCAGGTAGATCAGGAGCAATTCGTTGTACTGAGCAACCGCGCGAGTCCTGTGGTTGCCGTTGATTTGGGTGAGTGGCATACATGGTATCTCCGGCTTTGAGACACGATTGGTAAGCACGCTATTAATAGTCGCAATGCCCTTGCTGTTGCTTGTTCCGCCCTGTTGAGGATGACACAGATGCACGAGTAGCTACGTGTCCAGAAAGTTGAGGTAGCTGGCGAGTTTCCCTGGCATCGTTCCGTAGCAGGCTACCGTTAACAATGGAACATTGCGTCGTTTTTTTGCCGTGCTTTCTTTTTCGCAGCAAAAGTCGACGAACCTGTCCCGGACCCGCTTGGCCTGAAGCAAGTAGATTTGCGAATTTACCAGAAGACTCTGGGGGAAGGCGACACGTCAGCGAGTGTGGTGAGTCACCTTAGAGCTTGTGGAAAGCACATACACTAAACATGTGCATAACATTTAGAGCTATAGTTACCGTACCAGGGTACCGTTTTGGTTCGTACCGAGATGAGGCCTGTGTCTCTTGCTTGAGTGTCAAGCGCCCTCTTATTCCACGAAACTATGGTGCCGTACTTTATGCCAGGAGGTGGATGGAGCTGACCGAGAGACGTCTGGCACGCTGCAAGCGAAGAAGCGCGCCCTTCTTGGCCAGAAAGATCGCTTGCGCCTGCTGAAGAAAATGCAGTCCGGGAAAGAGCGCGTCCAACGAAACATGGACGGAGGGCGAAGCGTGAAGGGTGACTTGGGTATTGTGCCTGAAAGCAAACCGTCTGTGCAAGAAGTAAGGTGCGCCTTCGTCGCTTGTGTATATAACAAGTATTTGCACTATTCATAGGAATATTAGATCGGCGTCACACACCCTGTTTCGAGTGCCGAGTCGTTCTTGTACGACTGGTACACCCTTCACCCTAACTCACGAACGGATTGAACCGACGCTTAACCGTGACGTGATCTTCCCTTGCGATGTGCCTCCTCTGCTGTGCAGTCGCTCTGTGGTACCAACTACGGAAGACTTCGATCCGGCTCTGTTCATGACGGTCATACACGCGGCTGCGTCCTTCAGCGATATTCGCAACGGGCTCGAGAGCCTGGATGGCGCTCAAGCTAACCAGGTACGAAGAATGCGTTCCTACATGTGTGCGAAATGTGGCTCCTTAACAGGGGTGCACTCGGGTCCTACGTTATGCCCGTTGTTGACGCAAAAAAAAACCGCAGACGAAGTGGTGGGGCGAAGCGGATACTATTAATAGTTGTTATTTGTAGTATTGTTTGTCTCACTAATTATTTTTCTCGTGGTCTCAGGCAAGCGAGCTTCAGCGTCTGGTGCGGGATCATTTTGACAGCTTTGTGCGCTGTGCGGACAGTATCGAAAAGTACGCGAGCCACATCAACATCGAGTTGTCCAAGAACAAGGAGCAGGTGAGGTGTTGGCTGAGCGTGAATTGAATGTGCCCATCCAACGGCAGCCCTTCTTATTAGCAAACCGCGGGCAAACTGCGGGCACTCTGCGTTCGGCCTATTTATCTTCAGGCGCACGCTCTGTTAGTAACGACTAACGACGGTGCCATCGTCTTGCCGGTCTGGGTAGACATGTATAAACAAGGGGCTCGTCTGCCCTTATCTTGACGTCTTTATTGTGGTGGCCTCTGCAGTAGGGATCGGCAGTCACAGTCGCCCTTGAGGGGGACTCAAAGGTCTTCGCAGCTTTTTTTATAAACGAATCCCTGAAAGTTACCGGTTACCTGGACTGTCATATCCTGTCATGCATATACCCTCGAGTACAGGAGTATCGGTGGAAAGAACGGTACCAGAAGTTATGATTGATTTTCCACAGCTCTCGTCGGTGTTGCGATTCGATGCACAACACGCCTTCAACTGGTACCGCCGGGTATGTGTTTAAACCTGGTAGTTGTAAGGTTACTCTTGTTTGCCTTGCAACCATGGTGACTTGCTTCCAATGTCACGATAAGTATGCAGTATACATCTACTAGATCGGATAGCGTGTATGTTTTCAAATTAGCGCTTGGTTACGTAGCTCGGCACAGTTTCCATGCTTCCGTGGAACGCATTTGAAGCCAATGCGGCGTTGAGCAGCTATCTGAACGTGTCATGTGTGTTAATGCTGCCCCTGTGTTGTTTGCCTTGTTGCGTGCCACAGCCAAAGGAGGATGCTACTACAGCTCGGCCGAAAACACTTGCTCAGCTGCGGATGCAACTGAAGGCAGAGCGAGAAGCTGAAGTCGAAAGTCGTCCAGCTGGTAGCATGGGCGATGCTTGGTCGGGGCCGGGACCCGCTGCGAAGAGCCACTTGAAAGAGCTCACCCGTCTTATGGAAGGCGCCCGGACGGAAGCTGGGACGAATTTCAGTCAGCTATTGCAGAAACTCGACAACATCAAGCAGGTACGAGCAAGCGGCGGTACCTATGGATGTGCGTGTTGTTGCATATTTGTAAGTGGCATGTATTGTACAGCTTGGCGGCATCCCCGCTAGTGCGGTAGAAACATACCTGAGCCAATCTATCGGAATTGCCGTCCTCGTGTTCCTACTTGGTCTTCGTGTTCGGCCTTTGTTATGGTGTTAAGCGTTGAGTGCGAACGTTCATGGAGCAAGTCTTCGCTTTTGGTGATCCCTCAACAATCAGCAAGATTCGCCCTTTTTTATGCAGGCATCCGTTTTAGTTTTTATGTAGGCATCCTGCCCTCTTGTCCGACCGCCCTCCTCGCCCAGGTGCGCGCCGCCCAGCACCTTCTTTCGGAAAAGGGGTCAATCCTCGACATTCCGCGCGAAATGTCGGCCTGCATGGCAGACGGGAAGTACTTGGAGCTGGTGAAGCTCTACCGGAAAGCTCACACAACGTACAGCTCTTCGATTCTCAGCCAGGTGCGTGACATATGCATACGGTGCAGAGCGCGTTAGGTGTCGGAAACTCAGATATGTCCTGGGTACTTCATATTCCTCCTAGAACATGCACACAAAAGTACTTCCTGGTTTTGGTATGGCGTGGTAACTGTACGTGTGTTTTGCTCTGTCTATCTGCTTTCAGGTTCGGGTGGAGGCGGAAGCGGTTGGCAAACAAGCCTGCATCAGCCTGTTTGAGACATTGCGCAGCGCAGACGTGAGCCTCCAGGAGCAAGTGGACGCGGTGGGTTTTTTGCAAGACCTGCAGTACGAGGGGGAGGAGCCATTGCAGGCATGCTTCGATGGACAAAAGTGAGTTGAGTGCCTTTCCTTGCCGTCATCCCTCCTTGGACGCTTTGCAAACACCTTGTTTCAGGGGGCAGCCTTCTACCCCCTACTCCGATATTAATAATACTACTTGGTACATCCGTTGGTCGCAGGAAAAACTTTCTGGAAAACGCTACTCAATGCCGGGAGGCTATGGAAACACTTCTGCTGGCAGCATTCGCTTATCGACGAAGCGGAGGGAGAACAGAGAACAGGTGGGACTAGGAAAGCAACAGGTGAAGTTAATCTGACCCCCCCCCACGATGAAGTGTAGAGTGTAGAGTGAAGCGTGCACCGTTGACGCCATCGATACGGATATATCATACATATCAAAGGCATGCCATCACATTTGCGCTGACACTCTCCATGCTTGGGCCCGACCGCCTTAAACCTGTCACTTACAGGAATTCCGCGCGAGATCACGGGTCCCAGTCTGGCCGGCTGGACCCGCGTAAAGGCCTCTCGGCGATGTCTCCCGGGAGATCGTCGGTTTCAAAGTTGGGGTCAACCTCGGAGGATTTGACGGACTCTGAGGTAAACACTTCCTGGTATATCATATTATAGTACCAGTACTGTCGTGCTCACTATGGGTACTTTGAATTGCGATGATAAATTTGTCAAGCTCTCGCGGAGAAGGAAGGCGTCATGCCAACATCTCGCCTAGGGAACAATTGGCCATAACAGTCGTCGTTGCTTTAGTTGTGGAGGAATGGAGATGTGTAAAGTAGAGGGGAGTGCATGCATTTTTTCAGTATTTAAGATTACGATAGTGAGAACTTGATCGAGCACTGTACTGACAGTTTTTATGGGGGCATCTCTTGTCCCACTAACACATTTTGATGGAGATCGAAACACAATCCCCTGTGCAGCCGCACGCTCCGTTGTCACTGATATGGCGCTTACTGATTTACACCCCCCTGAGTATTGGCCATTGCGGGGTGGTTTAGCAATCGTATGTGGATCGTGGGAGCCATGTGGACTCTTGTTTGCGGCAGACATTGCTTATGGCTCTTGTGTTGCAAACACCTGAATCAATCGTGATTGTTCTGCGTTTCTGCCACAAAAGGACTTCTCGCCGGCGAGGTCCCTCCACGGAGGGGGTGGTAGATTCTTTGACTTCCAGGAAAGTGATCTACTACTGGCGATGGACGCAAGCGACGACGAATCCTTCTACGAGGGTAGCCGCCACCGCGACGACGATGGAAGGTGTGCTTCCTCCAACATTTCGTACTGTCTGGTGTATCTTGAGATGAACCGTTCGGCGCCTTGCGTTGATTAGAAGCCGCCCCTTGAAGAAAGCAGATTCTGCACCGTGCTACACGTACCGGTATAATAGCTATTACACGCGCTCCTTGTTTGCGGCGTATGCTGGAGAAGCGGTCAGCAGTGATAGGTCAACAAGCGCTTATCGTTATTTTTTGTCGGCGTCACCCCTGTGATGCACAGGTCGCGTTCAGCAACCCAACACTTTCACCTGTCCTCATTTGTCTGTTGTGTTGGTCCAGTTTGTGGTTCTTGACTGTTTTGAGGTTTTCGCCCTTGTTAGTCAAAGCTTCAAGCTTGCCCGCATCGTCACAACGACCGTCCATGAGGTAAAGTACCATATACTCCGTAATGTAATAAAAAGCACCGTAACTCATGTGGGCTCGCATGCTGTGAAAGCAGATCTGACTCAGCAACTGGACGAATGCAAGGAGGCCTCCAAGAGCTGGAGGGCATGGAGTTGGACGAAGACCTGGCCCTTCCTGTCCCGACTGGCATGGATGCACTGACCCATCGCATCAGTGTGGCAAGGCTTCAGCACGTCAGCAATCTTGCCTGGTGCCTTGGAAGTTGGCTTCCACACCTTGTATCCTTGGCGGTTCTTCTTATTCGCTTGGTGAGGCACTATGTCATTCTAAGTACATAGTTCCAGGCATCGCTTTTATTCCCACGCTTTGTGATGGCTCGTTGTGGACTGACTGAATGTGATTTCTTGGTCTCTAACGTCGTTGTGGACTGAATGTGATTTCTTGGTCTCTAACGCAATGCTTTATTTTACCTGTTATTTGACATTTAACAGGAGCACCAAAAGTCTGGGCGAGGTACGGAGGAAGGCGGCGGAGGGCAGCCTTCTCCACAGATACATATTCGCAAGCTGTGCGGGCCAGGAGCATTCGGAGGCGGCGCTTCGGACTACGCAGACGGCGACACGGCCAGCGTAACCACATCAGGACCACGGGCTGCAAGCACGGCGCACGAGGTAATGTCCGCTTATACGTAGCCTAGGGCTGATGGCCGTGTTGATTGGTCTAACAGTTTTTATTGCAATAGTCTTATTGTGCTCGCTATCGTCTTGAAACTTTTGAATGCAACCGGTACTCTGATTCACGGATGGTATCCACGTTGATTGGTTGTTGCAGGGTGCATCGACTCTTGGCAGCGATGATAGCTTTGCCACGGGGAGGAGAGACCGTGTTGGTACGAAAGCCGAGAAGGAATTAACGAAGCTTTTCGAGGGCTGGCTGAACAGCACGACTTTCGTTCTTCGAGCTGCTATCTTCGGAGACGACACGGTGAGCACTTGTTCTGCCTGACATCGTGCTTCACAAACAGAGTTTTTTTCAACGTTTGACAACTATATGGTATACCCAAATGGCGGGCGGGAAAGTCTGGCATGCGCTGCCCGTCCCATGCTGCCAATTACTTTGTCCTTGGTTGTGGGGGGTGTCCTGGGCGTAGGTATGCTTGTCGCATGCGCTTCCAAGTGTGTGCATTTCTTCTCTTCTTTGGTTATCGTCGAATAAGTTGGTGGCGCCACCCCGCCAAGTTTGTTGGTTCCCTGGTTCCTATGGTCAGGGCATCGGCTTAGCTCTTGACGCTAGGATATGCCTCTACGTATCATGTATGTGCAACCCAGCGGAATTAGTATTTATAGTGCGGTTCTTGACAAGCGGTCTCACGTCCCACTTGCCTAGAGGCGGAAATCTGTTTCGTCATGTCCAACTTTACCCCCTCACACTGATTGCCCTCGCGATGTGTCGAACTTTTACAGTTGTACTGATGCTGTTGAACACGTGTTGCACCACATAGTGAGCTGGTTCGTTTGACAAGAGCGTACTATTAATAGTGACCTTTTGGCTTGCCTCTGCTGTGCTTTCAGGCATCCGACAAAGCCTCTCCAGGCAGAAGGGGTCCGAACGCTGCGCGCGTGGGTCGCAAGTCAGCTAGTTTGACAACTGGCGCATATGGTGGTGCAGATGCTCCTCTCTTTGCAGGCAACATGCAGGGTGGCCTGTCGAACAAGTATGCGGGTGAACCGCAACTGAAGGAGCCACTAGACGCACGGTGAGGAGGATAATCGGGCGCACAGTTAGTCTAGTCCAGATACGATACAGAAGTACTGGCTGCGCCTTCTGCGTTGCGCCAATTTAGATTTGGCATGTGCATAGATTGGTCCTTACAAGCAGCGCGAGGCTATATGCCGTGAGAGTCGAATGTGCAGTTGGAGGCGCTATACAGATGCATTCAGTTTGTGTAGAGTGGATGTTCACAATCGCTACCGCTTATCTGTTGCGTTGGGCAGGTACTTGCGACAAGCGTTTTCTTCCTTGGCGCACTTGTACGACAGCTTATCGCAAGCCCTGGGAGGTAGCTGGGAAGGAGACGTGGTTCTTACGCCGGGGCTGCGAGCTCTGGAAAAGGTACGTGGGAATTGAGTACGGACGTCCCACTTGAATTGGCGGTTGGTTGATGTGCTCATATTTGCTACCTTCGTACTGGTACTCTTCCTCTGGCGGTCCTCAATCGACAAGGTGTACGGGAAGTGGTTGAAGACGCGGCCCTGCATGTTTCGCACGTATCCGATTACCTTGTCTATAGCGCCTGCGTGTGCGCAAAGGCTTTACCGTGCCCTCCCTCTCACCTCCTCGGGTACTGATCGCTTGCAGCTTGTCAAGGAGGCGCAGGCTCTCCACGTTCGCTCTGAGATGGCGACGCTGGCTACTGAAGCTAAGTCCCTGATGGATGTTGACCCATGGCTTGCCCCTGAACCGCCGCATCCTCCGGGCGGCACACGCTTGCCTCACTTGTTCGGGGCGCTCGCACATGAGCGAATGCTTGATCTGGTGAGGCGGGCGATTACGTGCATCAAATACGGTACATGTCATGAAACACAGCAGATGCCATCACATACAGTACATGTTAAGTACAGTAGATATTAGATGTCACAGTGACAACGACAGCAAGAAGATTGTTTCCCCGAGACACTGAGTTTTTCTGTTTACCTGAAATGCCATCCTCATGGGGGTACTCTGTTGTTGTGGCACTCTAATCGACGCTGGATGGACTTGTAATATAGATACAAGTACGATATTGTTGGGGTGTGCCCTGAGCGCTTCTCAGCTTTTCTTAGACGTTTTTTTTTGCGTTTTTCGTGCTAGCGCGCGATGAGGTTTACCTCTCGGTCCAAAACTCCCTCATCGTGCTCGCCGACCCCGACTGTACAGACTGCCGGGGGCGGCCTCGGCCGTGCTCTTGCCGTGTCACAGTGGGGTGTGCTGTACTCATTTCATCTCTTCCTGGGCGGGGCAGACTATTATTTTTTGTTCCGATCCCCCCGTATCCCTAGATGGCATACCGCCTCATTATCACTACAAAATGATATTCGGATCTCGAGCAGAGATCACAGTCAGGCTGCGATATCTATGCGTTGCTGAGCCTCGTGAGTGTGATTACGACACCCATACTACTGCTGTCTGCCGCACGTACTGCTGCTGAGGTGCTGCTAGTGCTGCTTGCTGTTGTTTTTGGTACTTGATTGTATGCATGTACTCGTACAATCGTTGCGCTCCTGAGTCTCGAGAGTGCGGTTATGACCACATACTACTTACTGGTTGCTGTCTGCCGCACGAACTACTGTTGCTGCTGTACTACTAGTGCTGCTTGCTGCATGCTGTTGTCTGTTGGTACTGGGTGGTATGCATGTACTCGCACAATCGAGATCGTTCTGGTCGTAGTATGATACACGAACGAGCGTACGATTGTATGACATTATACGAGTACTCGTAGTAGTGCTGCTGCTGTGTATGAACGAGTACACTTTCAAGTAGACTTGAGAGGGGGAAACGCGAAAGGAACTGGATGAAAGCGATAGCTGGCGATAGCACCGTATTCGAATCATTTGGACCGGCTTCCGTCCATCACGTTACTTCCGAGTGGTCAACTGCCGCGCTACTTTTTTATGGTGGGTTGATTTGTACATACATTGTGCCTGACACATGATGGCAATCTTTGCATTTTTTTGCGAGCGTTTTCTTTCTCTTCGCTCGACGATGATTTGTTTTTAGTGCGGCTCTTGGCAGTACTCTGTCACAGTTACTGCCTATGACACTGCTGTACTACAGTACATCCTCGACCATTACGGGCATGCGCGGAGCCGCAGGCGGGCGTCAGTCCGCCGCGGCGAAGCCCGCTTGTACCTGGTATGAAGTAACTCTCGTGTAGTATAACACCGTGTATATACCACGCCGATAAATGAAACGACTCCAAGCATCCTATTATCAATAACAGATACCTTTGCTGGCTTCTCCTTGGTCCTAACGGCACTTTCTTGGCCCAGATGAGTCAATACTTGGAACGTTATTTCTGCTGGGGCGATACCGAGCGATGCTTCAACCGCTCCCCTCCACCAGAATTAGTACTCCTTAAGATGTACCAGTATACCAGGTAGCCTAAACGATGTGCGGATGTTGTTATTCATGTCAGGTCGAGCTACTACCTCGCGCGGAGTGGAGCGCTGCCGAGGTTACGCATGGTTTGAGTGATGCGGTACAATGCCTGCTCAGCTGTGTGTCGGTGAGAAGTGAATCGGTAGCTGGATTCGCGGATGTTGCGAGGCTGTAGGGAATATGAAGTAGCTCAAGTTCGAGGGAAAAGGTTAAGGTCTCGTCTGCGTTGCGCCGTATGTCTCGATGTGTGTTTGAGCTTGCCACTGATATTCGGCGGGGCGTATTATTTGGCAGCGTCGTGGTGGGTAGCTTCGGTACGGCTGGACATTCGACAGCGATTCTGCTGCTGCTAAGATGTAATTGTTGCTAATATTTGTTTTACGGTATACTTTGCGATTGACAAGCATGTCGTTGCTACTTGTTTTGAGCACAGACAATAAATGAACAATATGTTAGGTTGTATCCCAAAGCAATGCCGGTCCCTTCGAATAATACACTTAACAATACTGTTGCTAGATTTTGTCGGCACCAGCAAGTTACATAATACCGTGACGCGCTTGTCAGAGCAATGCTTGCCAGTCCCGAGTTTGGTGTGTCCACCGATGCTTATGCTGCCCTTTGAATCGGCTCCTTGCCGAAATCTTGCTCACGAATCAGGCGCTCGGTACGCGTGCGTACGAAGCATCCCGAACAGAGAACCAATCTACTGGCGCACCTATTTCCGGGGGTGGAGGTTTGACCATCACTGGAGGAGCCGGGGAGGAAGGGTTGAGTGCGGACCACCAACTGCTGTGTCAGATCGGGAACTGTCTCCAGTTGGACACGGTGAGGTCGATCGTGCACATCGCCCTGCATCGTTTCAGCGCTAGTCTAAGAGAAGCAATATTGCAGGGTATCGTCGGTCTGCTTTTGTGGAAGGGTGTTGCACCATTTCGCTACTGTACGTTCATGCGTGTCAACCCATGAGTGTGGGCATTGACCAGACGTATATATCGCAATGAGCATATGTACTCGTGCAGGTGTACCGCCCAGACTTTTACCCTGTTTTTTTTTAACTCTGCTTTTTTGGGGGTGTATTATACCACGGTGTGTGCTCATTTGCTGTGCTACTGCTCGATTGTTCTGTCAGGTTATTCTGCCGGAGCTATGGGATGCTGCGGTTGATCTATTTGACGCAAGCAGGGCGGGCGTGGTCTCTGATCGCAAACGAACCCAAAAGGTTCAGGAGAAGGTGAACGAACATCACATGCTATCAGATGCCGAAACGAGCATGTTGGCCCGCGCGCCACACCTTTTCTCATACCGACC
>JAYJMJ010000354.1:7670581-7697684 GCA_036873875.1 Laminaria ephemera
CGCCTTGTGCCCCCCCCCCCCCAACCCACGCCTTGTGGAACGCGAGCAATTCCAACTTATGAGGCCATGCGACGAGCTAATTATTATAAGATACGTAGCTTAAGCTATAAACATTTCTCCTCTTGTTGGTCAGGTAATGAACAAGTACCTCAAGAGGAAGTACCGCGAGTTGAAGATGTACGTCAAGAACGGGTGGTGGGGGTACGCAAAGCCGGCCCCTAGATCTGGGAAAGACGCGTCCGGGGGAGGAATGAGACTTGTATCCCACAGGTAACACTTTTGCATCAATAGCTGTTGGCGTTTGTGCGTTGCTACATTGCACCGTGTAGAGTGTGCGAATCCCGAGTAGTTGGGCCTGCAAGACATTCAAGTCAAATGGAGGTATACCGCCCAATCACCGGCGAATTTCCATCCACTTGCTCTCTGATGTGGTTCTTGTCTAATCGCTTCCGTTGGCATGGTATACTGGTATGCTGGACTTGCAGTGAGCGGGCGAGCAACACGCGAGACCAGAGGCGATTGAGCACCACCATCACCAAGCAAAGGTGCGCCGTGTATCGTGGTAGGTACCCGGAGGACGGTGCGAGTTTAACTGGATTATAACCGCGAAGACATGCTAATTGGTTTTCTGAACGCATTATGTGAATAGTGCTGTAGGTACCGGATACTTAAAAAACTCGTCCGAGGGGTGATTCTTATCTTAGATCGATGGTCACGTGCGGTCAGTCGCGACTAAAAACCAACCAGCTATGACACATTATGTAGCCGCCGAGGTCCACCGCTTTAGTAAGCTCCTTTCGTCGCCAACAGCGTCCGACGTCGGCAGACTACAGCAGTAGGGTTGACGAATGTATCGCCACCACCCCGGAAAGCACAAGGCAGGGGTGTCGGCAACTTGTCACATTGACGCCACGTGGTTGAATGATGATAGGTTTGATTGTCATAGCTAAGCATTTTGCCAGTGTTGTCGTTCACTTTTCCGAAGGATCTTTGGTAGCACGAACGCTCAAGGAGTCTCCACAAAGGGACAACGACAAGTAGCGCTAAGCAATACGCCGTCAATTCCCCGAGTTGCTTATTCAAACGCAAAGAAAAGATATACACTAACAAGTGCTGCTCTACATACATCAGTTCACGGTTTGCGGCCATGAATGCTATGATATGAAGTCTGCGATTATGTTGTTTCTCAACGTCCTTGTCCACTGTGTTGTGTTTTCCATCTACCAATCAACCGCACCGCAGGGCTTCGCTCCGACTGAAGCGTGGAACGCACTTCGCATATGCTTCGGCTGGATCGACCGCTTCTGTGGCCCGTCAGGTTAGCCAAGTATACCCAGCTGTTTCACTGTTGTCGAGAGCTGTGCTGCCTGTCGACATATATTTGTAGCTACTTTCTAAAAACTACTCGTATTAATAGTGTGTCGTGCCAAAGATCGCTCGTTCTGCAGAAGATACACGCGTCTGATTTGTTTCTCGTCCTTGCTGTTATCAGGCATCCATGCTCTCGGTCAAGAGCGACGGGCCCAAAGACGAACCCGCGTCGGGTCGGGCGAAAAACGGCCGGCGAGGTACTATGGTCAACCGCAGGGCGGGCCTGAAGACGGCGCTCAACCTAGCGATGCGTACGCCCAAGCCGCAGTCTTTGCCAAGTTACCTAGTCAAGGTTCTTCTGTCCTTGGTTCAAGCGCGACTGGAGGCCAAGGTAAAGTGTCCGGGTGGTCTATATACCGTGAGTGCCGCCGTAAGTGCCGATCGTACACCACCTTCATTACCCCGTGTGGCAAAGGACATTTTTTTTGTGGTGTACGCGTATGAATACACAGTTGTGGCCGCATCATAGCAGGGCCATGCTTTTTCGTTGGAGAATACGATTTAGTGCTCTGGCTAGAAGTCACCAGGTTGTGGACCGCAATGCTCAACCCTCCATGCGCCCGAGCGTGGCTCTGCTCTAAACTGAACTCGATAGGATGTGCGCACAATATCAAAAGTTTTTGGTGAGCCTTTACGGTGGGCACTGCAAGCAGGCGCTCAATTAGATGGTGGGCGTTGTGTACACGTCTCTCTGTGGGACATTCGTCCGGGAGTTCACAGATCGTCACGTGTCAAATGTGCTTATTCTTGTGTTAGCAAACTGATGTGTAAGTGGCGATGCGCTTCTTTCGCCAGTGCGCAATACCTGACTATGAATAGTACGGCCTTGTATTTTCAGGAGGCGTTGCGCGGGCTGCTTTATCGCAAAGCGGGGATGCACGACGGCAAGATGCGGAAGGACATCCTGTACGCCGACTTCGTGCTGAGGGAGAGCGCGAGACAGGCGAGCGTTCCAAGATGCGACGCACTAATTGTACAGGACGACCGCTTAGTAGTTGATACCGTAGCTTCGCTACTAATTAATGGGCTAGAGGCCTCTGGCGTAAAGTAACCTTTAGTTTTTCAGTAGTACCTGGTATCAACTATGGTGCGAACACTATTAATAGGATTAACCCAATGTTGTGTGCCTTCTTGTTGGCATTTCCAGGTGATGGAAATCGTCTGTGACTGCGCCAACGCTCGCGTCGTGGGCGAAGGGCATCTTGGTGCTAAGCCCCTGGACGGTTCCGACCCAGTGGAGCAGGCGGAAAAGATTGCGCAGGCGAGACATGACCTTGTGGTTCGAATATCTTGCAAAGTTGAATGTTGGTATTGCTAAAGTACGTTTGGCACCTGCAACATTGACGTATAATAGGATCACCGCACCGCGACCAACTCGAACGGTTTGCGGTTGTTCTTTGACCCTGGATTTTACTGCCCGATCGTAATAATGATCACAGGCTCAGTCGCACTCTCTTGCTTCACAACACTCGCGACCATCCCGCCTTAGAGTCTGCCTGCATACTATATGATGACAATATTTTTTCCGGTCTCTATACGTGAAGGAGCTCCAGTGTAGAAGAAAAGTCGCGCTGGGCCGTTGAGTGTTTTTACTGACGTTATGCATAACGATACGGAAACCATGCACAATCATGCACAATGCAGGCGGAGTTTCTCCGGGATGCGCTGTACAGGTTCTTGCCAAGTGCAACCCTGGACAGAGTCAATAGGGTCATCAAGAGACTTCAAGCAGGAAAGTTCGAGGGAACTCTGGGCAGGAGCAATGCGGCGTCTTCATCGAGGTGACTTGCCGGAATATGCTCGTATTGTACATGCGTGCATTCTTTTGAACTTGAGCCCATACGATAGCAAGTATGCGTGCTGGGTGTGTGTCGCTGTAGTTACCGTTTCGTTTTGGATTCCTTCGTGTTCATTCAGTCCCCCCACGAATATCTGCAGCTCCATCTCACAGTAAACTAATTATATGTACACCCTTGTCACCTTCGGTCGTCTTGTTTTTCAGTGCGATCAAAGCTGAGACTCAGGAGGCCGCCAGCTCGCGTGACGGCCTCGCTCGAGTGGGTTCTCTGCGAGCACGCGACAAGGATGGGGCAGCAGCTAACAAGCCTGCCAAGCCAGCCACTTCGGCGCCTGCAACCGACAAAAAGCAGACCTCCGTCAGCGACTCTCTTGGCGCTGCAATGCCAGGCAGCTTCTTGACGGCTACTGACCTGCAAGAGCTTGCGAGAGTATACGTGGTGTGCTTGAAGTAAAATAGGCATGCGGAGTGAGTGGCGTGTACTGACAGCCCCAGGGTATCGAGGCGGAGTAGCAGTGGACTAGAATTTTGCAAGTAACCCCCAGGGGTTGACCTAACTTTGTCGAGCTTCGAGCGTCCATCGCGTGCCGCAGTACATACGGCAGAAATAAATCAGTAAATGTAGGCATGGCGATAATATGTACGAGCAACCCCCAGAAATAGTCTGTAGTTTGTAGACTGCTTGGCATCAAGCGTCGGGAATAGTCTATCTGATATATCGGTGGTACGCACCAAACAGGTACTCACACGTCGGACCTATTTAGTAGAGTACACCTCATATGACGAACTCTTTGTGGAAGAAAGTGGAAACCCACTCCTCCCTGGTCCGTCTGGCCTTTCAAGCACTTCCTCCACCTTCGTTCAGAATATTTCTAAACTGAACTAATGTGGCATGCTACGGCCGAGTTTGTCTATAGGGATCTCGCTCTTCCCGCTACTGCGCGTGTGTGGCCTGTTGGTACTTGCGCGTGATCTTTTCGGGTTTCCGACCCCGGTTCGAGTTCTCGTGGGTGAAAACGGCGAAGATTGGAGACTACTTGGCATCAAGCGTCGAGCGTTTTGTACAATGCCCAGAAGGGTGAGCTACGAGTTTTGAGAGTCCAACACTTGTTGTACTTATCAGGTACTGGTGTGGCCTCACTTGTCATCTAACGACGCATGCTACGGTATCGGCGCACCATTTGTTTTCTGGGGCTCCTCACTTGAGCTCTATACGTCACCCAAACACTGATTTGGAGAAAAATGAAAGTGCTACCCGATGAACAATTCCATAACCTAGGTATGCAACGAAGCGTATCGCAAAACAAGAATGAAACTCCGACGGTTTTGGGTTAAGGAGCCGTCATTCACAAAACGTTTCAGCCAAAAAGTGCCACCTCTATCGCAGCACGCGTTTGACACTAGTACAAACACCAAAAAAAATCTGCCGACTTTCGGAGTCAGGCTACGAAATGCATGACGAATTGCTTGGATGGCGGATTGCAGTTTTTGCAGTGCTATGGGCGTCCGTCTGTGCATCTCTTGTAGAACAGATACTCATGATCGGTGTTCTGCATCGTCTCCAGCACAAAATGCACAGAAAGAGTAATGCATGTCAAGGAAAGGTCCAAGGCCCATACTGGGGGATATATGACCAAAATAACACAACTGTAACGGTGGATACCACTCCTCCTTTAGATATCACTCTCATGCGCAATACGCAGTCTTTTGGTAGTGGGTGGACGGGACCCCCCGTTTGGAGTTCTTATCGAAAAGTGGACGAAAGACGTACTAACCTCATAAGCTTCTAAGCACCATTTGGATCTTAAAAAATCCCGCAAGGTGTGGATTTGCTTACGTTATGTGGACTCATCGTGATTTTAATGTTCTAAAACGTTTAGAAGGTCTATATTTTATATTTTCCCCATCTTCCGATAGGAACTCAAAATGGGGAGGTCCCGTTTACCCGTCCTGGAATGTTTGTTTCAATTGTAGTAAAACATAAAAGGATCGTGAAGATAACAGCGACAGGGCCTCTGAAGTATGGTAGTATGCATCCCCAAGTCATTTGGGGAGAAGGGGGCTGTGACGTCGTAACCGGTAACGTCATGCGACACCCCCCCTTGTGACCGCCCCTCCTGCTGCCTGCCTCGGTGTAACAGCACCCCAGTTCCTGTTACCACCCCCCAATATTATCACCCCCCCCTGGATTGCGGGGGCCGGGCATCGTCCTTTGGCATCATTCCGTCAGACAACATCCACCCACGCAATACAATCAACCCTGGGTGGTGTTTGTGAAGGCCGGAAAAAAATATCCCCCAGGGGTGATCTCACACACAACACTCAAGAGTGGTGAATTGTGAAATGAGAAGACAGTTTGACATCATTTATTTGACAAAATGGATGTTGCACATAAAAAATACCTGGTAGAGAGGATCTTGAATAAACATTCTGCTCTCGTATGGATATTCTGTGAGTGAGTGTGGGTGCATGATGCATGCGTTACAGTAAAATGAAGCGGACCTCGTACCTGTTCAAGTTCAAACCACTTACTACTTGCCGTTGTGCCAGGACAAAACACGACGTCCGCATCAGATAATCTCGTATGATGGAACAACCTCTTTGCATACATGTGTTACATTGCTCGTCAGCCGCCGTGGCTTAGATTGCCGGCAGACCATGGCAGTTGCAGCCACACTCTAACTACAACGAACGGCACACGCCATTTCAAACAACCTCCAATACAACGGCAGACATCATATTTAACCCAGGTGCATACCAGGTACAGCAGTATGATACATGTGTGTTTTTAATTACTACTGGTATATCAGGTATACGACAAGTAACCCCCCCCCTCCAACTCTCCCCTATGCGCCTCATGCCACCACCCACCGCGGATGATACAAATGACCCCCTCCCCGCGCCGTAAAACCCTACTACTCCAGCAGCACAACAAGAACCCCCCCCCCCCCTCCCCCCCTCCCCCCGTCCCAACCGCCGTCGAACCCCCGCCCCACAAACAAAACAAGACGTTAAACGATAGACGACGCCACCACTCATATACTCGGCTTTTAAAAACAAACCTCGCACTCAGGGGCATAGGCCTTGCGGAACTTGAGCTCGGGGCGGTCTCTGGGTACGCTGTTTTTCTTCGACGACGTGATAGCAGTCTGTGCGTATGCCAAGATGACAATGCCACCGACCTTGGGGTAAGGCTTGCATCTACATCATTGTCATCTACATGCGGTGATAACCTTCGCGTCGTGGAGATGTCTTGTCCCGGCCACGCACTGGAGTACAGTAGTACCTCGTAGTGCGGGTAGCGCAGAGCCTACCCGTACTGTAGACTCGCAACACAGACATTCCGGGTCCCCATATGCAGAAGAAGGTGGCTTCCGAAGTCCCTTCATGTTGATAACCTTAGGCGTTCTGAGGGCGGACCGGCTTCGCCTACCTCCTTTTCCACGTTACCCTCGAGGCAGTTGGACACGGTGAGCGATGTATATGTGCAGGGCTCAGGGAGCTGGGAGCCACTAGGATCTTGTCGGCTTGTTTGCTTGCCAACTGCGCGAATCTTATACTACTGTACTCCAAAGAAAGTACCAACTGTGAGTATCTCAAACTCCAAAGAAGATACGTGGTACTGTACAGCATATCCACTATTATGTGCTGCCCGCTGTGTCTCAGTTCTCAGCCCCACAACGCATACACGATCTTGCGTTGCGGTAGTAGTAACGGTGACCGTCGGTACGGGCAGCTCGCGCTGCCGTTGCCACGGGAACTGAAGGATACGCCAGCTAACGCTGGATTGCGATGCATTTTGAGTTAAATTGACACACGGCTCCACTAACTGTTTAGCTTGCGTGGCGACCTCCCTATCAGACGGTCTCTCGTCTCTCGCTCGGTGCCTACGCAGCGACGAGGATACACAAGGATCCCAGGATCCCAGGATCAAGGTATCAAGATTTGTCAATTTGCACCGCAAATAGAAAACGCCTCACGTGCGGATGGAACACCTTCCTTGGCGTTACTTTGCAAACCAACTCAACTGCCCAACGGCCACACCAGTACATGTTGCTCTAGCTTCTCTAGCTTCCGCGTCTTGCTAAGGGCTAGAGCCAGGTTTCTGGGGGGGGTAGAATACGAGACAAAGCGATGGATAGGGCAAGGCGCGCCATGCCGGTGCAAAATAAGGCCTGCTATGAGCGACACGTTCAGAAGTGCCAAGACAACCATCGGCAGCGCCTGGCAGCAATGAAGCCGACGATCGATTGCCATGCCCCTTCCAGCATGCGAAAAGTCGCCGCCAAGACCAACGCCAAGAAGCAGCAGATCATGGTGAGGTGGTAAACGGTGTGCAGTCTGTGTGAGCTCTTAAGCTCTTGGAACTAGTGTAAGCTCAGCTCAGGATGCTACAATGCGGTGATCCAATCGTGTACGCCAAGAGAAACGCTTCTCAGGCGAGGATGTTCGAGCAACATCTTCTGCTGTACCCAGGTACCTGGTAAATGTTGACTGTTTGAGATTGTACGTGCAGTAGTGGCCCTCTAAAGCATCGGTATGTGCCAGCCGGGGTTACCGGCACAATGGCGGCAACCGGCGCTACTCCACATACTGCCACTACTGGTTGTTCCCTTCTGTGCCCAGCGATTTCACAGGCGCTATAGCGGGCAACCGGCACTACTCATCGTGCGATATAGAGCAGAGGGGCCACCACTGACTGTTGTATATACGTATGGATCACTTGCTTACTTACGTACGTACGTACAAATATCACGTCTTACTATCCGTACTGAGCGACGGTCCCAACTCCGAACGCTTTGTTTAATCTTGATTGACGCAGGAGGACCGATACGCTCAGATCGAGCGCGACAACCGACTCCTGTTGGAGAAGATGTCTCACATTATGCGTAAAGGCGGCGTGGATAACTACAATAGCTCGTCCAAGTACGCGAAGTCCCTCAACAAGGGTGCTCGCAAGAAGGAATTGCACAAGATCACAAGAGAGAATCAGGTGGGTCTGGCACCTTGGGCGCCGTGAAAATATTTCAAGACGTGCTCGTACAGCAGTAGGAGCGTAAGGCTACTTCTATCGCAGATGGAAGGTACCACCGAATCCCGTTTGCGCTATAACATGGCATACCAGGTACACGACATCGACTAAGATTGACCAACCGCCCCGGTGGTGAAGTGGTTAACCTCGAAGACTACTAAGGTTGGAGTCATGGGTTCGAATCTCGGTATGGAGATTTCTTTTTCTGAGACACCAACTGCCGAGAGCGCTTTATAGCGTGGGTAAGCACAATTCGACGCGAGTCCACGAGGGAAGAAAGTGCTGAGTTCTTCTCGCGATAAAAATGAAGGCGCGTACCGTAGTGGGGAGGGGGGACAAGAGCCTGGACAAGAGCCTGCTAAGTGACCCCGGATCTGAGTTACGACTAGGGAGGGAGAAGGAGAAAGTAACAGCAGTGCGAAGATAATAGATGGGATGAGCAAAAAAAAACAAAAAAAAACCCAGAAAACTACGGGCACGAAATGTCTTTCTCTAATGTGTACCTGCTGATCCTTTTACACGGCCGCTTGTTTGCAGCGTGTCTTGGTTGAATTGTTGTCTCTGCGCTTATGTTGTATACCTGGCATCAGGCACTCTGTACGAGCGTACAAAGTACAACCTACAAGCATTGCTGCAGTGTTGAGGTCGTGCATATGTGCATCTGGTGCCCAAGAGCTACCACAGCAGCAGTTCGATCTATTTTGCGTAGGTCCACATACAGTCGTAGTCATTCACCTGGTAAATATGTACCTGGTACGAGTTTATGGTGTTTCAAACACATGAGTAACAGCAGCAATCAGCGATCGACTATCAGGCTCATACCATGCCCAGCTGACCACGCCAAACTACGGATTTTAAACTATGCTCATGCTCATCCCACCTATTATCTTCGCACTTTTTCTTTCTCCTTCTCCCTCCCTAGTCGTAACTCAGATAGGGTCACTAAGCAGGCACTACTCCCCTCTCCCCACTACAGTACGCGCCTCAACTTTTATCGCGAGAAGAATTCAGCACTTTTCCTCCCTCGTCGACTCGCGTCGTGTGCCTACCCACGCTATGAAGCGCTCTCGGCAGTTGGTGTCTCTAGAAATAAAAATCTCCATACCGAGATTCGAACCCCTGACTCCAACCTTAGTAGTATTCGAGGTGAACCGCTTGACCACCGGGGCGACCGGCTTATGATAAGAGACATGATTGGTCGCACAGGCGCACCTTAATTCGAGACACTTCTTAGGAAACTTCAAGACACCATGGCGTCTTGAAGCAACCTCGAACACAACAACCCTGGGACCTTCTCTAGCCGCAGTCCGCCCGCCAACTGGGGTGCAGTGACGGGGTTTTCTAGGGGGTTGGAGTTTTACTGGGTTAGTGGCCGTAGTATCATGGGCAGTTTACTGTAAAAGTAACACATGGACCGACAGGAAACGGCCCATGATGCTACGGCCACTGCACCGAGCTGAACCAACCCTAACCCAACCCCCTAGAAAACGCTGTCACTACACCCCAATTGGCGGGCGGACTACGGCTAGAGACGGCCCCAGGGTTGTGTTCTAGATCGTTTCAAGACCCCATGTGTTTCCTAAGTGTATCGAATTATGGCGCCCGATAGGCTGGGGGGTACGAAACATCAGTATTGGAGATGGTCCAAGGGTTGGATTTTCACCTGCGACAATCCCAGGACGGTGCGTCTGTGCGACCAATCATGTCTCTATTAATACTCAAAGGATACCAGCATCCAGTCGGGCCATGTTAAAGTAGGTGGTTGCTCTACCCTATTTGGGGCAAGCGGTGCGTCGGTGATCTCGCGCCCCCCGTGCGTAGCTAATGCAGGCTAGTTTTTAGCGCTGCATTCCCGCGCTGGCGGGGACTATATGGGAGATCGAGGATCGCCGGCAGCGTTTTCAAACTCAGCATTTGGACAATGGCCGCCAACATCATCATTCCTGGGCTCGACCCTCCAACAGCGAGAAATGTGAACCACTTGCTACCCCCACTTTTTTCTCTTTTATAAAGCCTCGTCTTTCTTAGGGCTCTGCAGTAGCGTCTACAGCTTCGTTTTACCGGAAAATGTATCTTCATTTTGTATCTACGCTGCTTAGGCTAACGAATTGATCGAACATCTTTGTGTTCCTCCACTCGCGTCCCCTCGCTGTTCCCTCATTGTCACACCAGCGCATACTCCACGCGATCCAGCAGGCGGACCCCTTCTACGACCATGTAAAGTGGGCGGAGGAGGCACAGCAAAATGAGGTGTATATGCGCAACATTTGCCAGATGCCGCAGGCCCTCCGGCCTGTAGGAGATGAAGACACGGACGAAGAGGGCCTGAACGATGACGACGCACCACGCTGAGCAATGTAGAAATAATAGCTGTGTTCTTGCTGGGGTGCTGTCGTTGTGTTGTAGCTATAGAGCTTCAGCTGTGTAAAACGGTATCGTTAGACGGGAATAATAGCGGAAGCCGTCGTTCCTGCGCTCGAGGCTTCAAAATATAAATGTACCATGCAGTCCTTTGTTATCGCGACACGAAGACTTGGTCGCCTACCTGTACCGTGCCACTTCTTCTGAACTCGACTTTGCACTTGCCCACTTTTCCAAAGGGGCCTCGGACATCACCTACCACCGTGTCCGTCGATGAAGTCGTACGCACAGCAAGTCCTAGCTTAGCTATAGCTCGAATGTCCTCGGCTTGAGAAAATAGTCCAGAAATGATGGCTATGCATGACCCGGCGCTACCATCTTTGGCGTCTTTAATGCTCTCAACGATCCCAGTGCGCAAGTGCGGCTCGTCGTCAACCGCCATCGCATCCATCCCAATACTTGGAGCCGATGTTTGGTCTGTTTGCACCGGTTGCTGGCACTTGGCTGCTTGCCCCTCTGTGGTCTGCTGTCGTTGTCGTCGCCGGACAGCCTTTCGAAGGTAGTCTTGGTCCATGCGCTTCGACTGATCGCGCAAGTACTTGCGAAATTTGAGCACTAATTTGTCCCCGACCTGCGGGGAAATTAGCCATTAAAAAGCAAAAAAGAGACAAGCAGTTTGTTGTTGCATCGCACTTATAAGCGAATACACTACGTCGGGTACCACGTACTTGATTGAAACCGATCAAAATGATGATATTCTCACCTTTACAGGGCTCCCTGCAGGAAAACGAGCCTTGAACCTGCCTGCCTTCCCGAATGCGCTTTCGATGTGGCCCACGCTGTTGCCCTGAAAAAATCAGTAAGACCCAAGTTAGCGAGACTACTTTTGTATCCTTTCACGCAAGGGTACGCTTACCAATCAAGATCTACACTCGTCTTCCCACAAAGCCTGGCGGTATGATACCTGCACACTGTTACACACCTCTGAAAGCAAAATCATGCCCGCGAAGGGTGACATGTTGGTCTCTTTCTTGAAGAGGTCCTTGCCGTACACGTCAACCATGTCTCCCGCGTGCACGGCTGCGGTGGTGTCGGTTCCCATTCGGGCCACAACCCCGGTCTTTAGCTTCTCCGTGAAGAGCTTCACCTGTCCCGCTTCTGTCCCAAACTCTATCCCAGCTCCTGCGTCACCTGGCGTCTTACTATTCCCGGCGGTAGGTGTTGCTACCAATAGGCCGTGGAAGGCGATTCGGCATTGGCTTTCGCCCGTCCCCGAGCCAGGCAAGCCTCCAGTTCCGTTTCCGTGAGTATTTGCCGAGGCAGGGTCCGAGGTGTCAAGTCTACTCCCCACCACGACACTGTTTTCAGGCGTAATTACCGGCGTGTGAAACGAGAGGTGGCAGTATTGAAGGGCGTCGCCCCCCTCGTCTTGTCCATCGTGTTGCGTGCACTCCTCGGCGTCAACGCTAACGAATGGGTCGTCGGAAGCAACTTGGACAATGCCAACAAGGTGTGCCTGCTGAACGAACTCAGCTTCCCAGGGGAACGGTAAGCAGGCCACTTCCTCCAGCGATAACCTGTTCTCGCTACCGTCCGCTGTTGCCTTTGTCTCCTCTCCGTCTCCACCGGTGCCTCCGAACATCGATATATGTCGTCTTTTCAGCTCGCTTGCTCCAAAAAACGTTGCCGTGGCCATTGCGGTTGTGTGTCCTAAGGACACGTGGCAGTAAGAACCACTGCGGCACTGCCCGTTGAATGCAGGCACCTGACTCGTTAAGCAGATAACGAGAGTGGGGATCGTAAAAACATAGTAAAACCCCGCCACATGCCCGAATAAAGCCAGGGCTACAAAAAAAATGCCACAACAGGAGCAAGCGCTCGCTCCCATCCAATGTGGCTGACTAGTCTGCACGTGTTTCCTGGCACTGCTGTAGACGCTCTTGTAAGACTGACCTTTCGGACGAGGGCAACCGCAGTGGTGAGTGGCCTCAAAGAACCAGGAGTCGTGAGGACGCCTCTCTCCAGTAGCTTCGCGTCTAGGCTTGACAAGCACACGCCAACGCGGTCACCGGCCCTGCGCACGGGGGGAGGCTCCATGATCATCGTTGGCTGGAGGGTCCCCTGACCGTGTGATAAAACATAGCGGCGGAAATGTGTGACATGGGCACACAAAACCTTGTGCGGGATAATTAAGAACTGAGACAAGACCCATCCTTACCTGGCGACCGAGACCGGCTTGCGAAACATCTGCATGGATTTGACCTTCTTCTGCAACCGAAGCGCTGGGAGCTCGACGACATCATTCACCTGCGGCGAGCACGGCATTGACGATGCGGCATTTGTTGTGCTTCTTACAAGGCGGTAATATTGCAAACGCTCGAAACAGGTTTCAGACGTGAGTATTAAAGGTACTATGTGCGTACTTGTACGAAAATATATTGAGGTAGCATGGGCCCTGGAGAACGATACTGCTGGCAAACGAGCCCCCTTTTCCGCCCTCGAAGCTGACCTTCAAGACTCCAGTAAGTACGGTGCCCGTGAGAATAGTCCCCTTCCCACGTACAGAAAAGCAGTGGTCAAACGCGAAGTACAGAGGAGCAGATGCCCTCCGTTCAGGCACCCTCGCCAGCCGTGTCAATTCCGCCACCACAGCATTGGTCCCCATTGTGGAAGTCTCCTCCTGGCACGTGCCAGGGGCAGATATGCCATCGGTCGCTCCGTGCCCACTGACACACCGCGAGCCCGCATTATTATCGGGCCCTCCCTTGGTCGATGCCTTAGTCGATGAGGTGGCAGTATCTGCGGTCGCACCCCCCGCGCCTCCCTTACTTCCCGGTGGATTTCCTCCCTTCTTGCTCTTACCCTTACTTTGCGGAGCAATAACTGACGGAGATGCGGCCGTCTTTTCACCACCCACCGCGGCAGCGCAAGGCACGAACGAAGCATGCGATAACCTGAGGGGCAGCACAGCACGACCAGGTCACTCCGTTGGCAGTTCCGTATCGGCTATTAATGCCTAGATCATCGGTCGTCGCAAATTTTGCACGCGGCAGTGACGAAGAGAGCAAACACGCCAACAATCATAACACTACCGGGTACCATATTGGCCGCAAGAGACGAAACAAATCAAAAGTGATGACCAGGGCGCAGGGTGTCTTCCGAACTGGATGAAAACAAAACAGTGATGATGAAGAAGCCCGAGAATTATCCCGTATCCAATTAGGTAAATGCTCACTTTGTCCCCTCAAGCCGAGCCGAGATATCCTTCTTTGCTTGACGAATCTTCTCTTTTCGCTCTTCCTCCGGAATGAGATCAACCTGCCACCGGAAAACGTTCAAGTTGCCCAAAGAAACGCATCAGTATCCAAAGCAGATCCAGCACCCCAACATCATCCTTGGACGAGAACGGTACGCTAAAAGTACTCCCCACATAGTCGCGATGTAGAACTGTATACGAAACAACTGATAAATACAGTATCGCTGTCGCCAAGAACTTGCGCAGCAGGATATTTGGAACTGTCGTCAACTTGTGTGCGTTGGTGGAATTCCGGTCGGCGGTCGTATAATCCGGCTTCAGCGATCTCGAAAGGGGTCCCTATTTTCTGGCGCGGTGTTATTTAGAAGCTCGCATTCGCCCGTAATAATTCGAAGAGAGACAACAGCATAATACCCTGCGCCCTTGAGTCACCTTGTTGAGCACAACTATCACGCTCGCGCCCCTGGCCATGACAGCCTCTCCGATCACCACGCACTCCATGGTTTGGGCTTGCATCCCTTTCGTCGCGTCGACAACAAGCAACATAACATCCATTATTTGGGCGCCGCCAATTATGGTACGGATCAAAGAAGCGTGTCCTGGGCAGTCTACCTGTGGCGCCGAAAAGCAAGGCCGGCGAGAGTCAGGCAAGCAAGCACTGCTCATCATACAGTTAGTTGTGAGTACTGAAGGTCGAGAGCTATAATACCGTCTCGCGCTACCAAAATATCAAAATATCGATATCATAGTCTAGACCGTGTGTGTGCTCTTCACATTAACCAAACTTTTTGCCCATCGGCATCCAGCACACCCAGTGTCCGGGCTGATTCTTCATGTTGAGATACCAGCTCTGTGGTCACAAACTGCGAGACAAAGGGACTACATCGCACACCAAACGTACTGGTACGAAAAAGCGGCAGTCGCAAAAGGCTCCCAATTCAGGTCTAGGCTGTGATATGACACGCCGATGTTCTATACCTGGTACGAACGAACAGACGTAGGTTACCTCTTGAGCTATCAAACGATACGAGTACTGGTATGCGTACAGGAGTGCGAGAGCACCAGGTTGATACCCCAGTCTTAGGTACTGACTGTACGGCTACGCATTTACATCACTGTTCTCAACTCTCGAAATTAAACTTTGCAACAGGTCTGAGTCTTGAAAGCTCACCAAGGTGAATTGTAGGTTGCTGTAGGTGTCCTGCGGAAGGTGTTCCGGTAAAGGCACGGAAAAAGATGAAAAGCCCAAGTCCAGCGTTATCCCTCTCTCGCGCGACTGCGTGTGTACGTGTACATGTAGCGGCGCGGCAGGCGAAACAACAATGGTGAGATTCACATTCGTATCATATTCCATTCAGTCTCGGCACAAGCGTGGCTCGTGGCTCGTAGCCTCGTCTACTGTATGGATGGCTGGTTTCTGGTGCCTGGCTTCTTACGCGTAATGCTGTACAGCACTCGTCATCGTCCCTGTCGTATACCAGCTACATACCAGGTACCTGGTGGTATGATACGTTTGTATACGTACCTACACGAATACGACGCTGCATTACTTGCCAGCATGTTCTGCAATACCACCGGGAACACACCACAGTTGAAACACCCTATCAAAACAAGAGATATGTAGTTGCTGCGCGAGCAAGGCCATGGCAAGGTACGACTACAGTGTACAGTACTCTGTACTATTAATACTGTACCAGTAGTTGCAGAACTTATCTGGACTGATGGAGTGCAAGAACAAGCAGCATCTCGAGCAGATGATACTCTGTACCAGCACATTTTACGTCCAAAGTGACACTTACCTGTGGGTTTTTATCGAGGGACGCTGTGGACAAGACCGTGGAGAGGGCTTTCACCAGGGATGTCTTTCCAGAGTCCACGTGGCCCAATATGCCCACATTGATATTCAGAACCTCCATCCCCCGCACGCTACGCACCTCCGTCAATGCTGGTGTGGTGCCACCTGCCACGAAAAAAAGCTGCTGTTCAAACAAAGTAGCCCCTTTGCCCTTGTTGAACATAGGCCTCTCCACGGTGTGCAAACCCCGCATATTCCCAACACATCACAACATCAGCAGTCCCGAGCCCATGCTGTGCTATGGAAGGCTGCTCTTCTTCGCCACCGCGCTTGTGCCTGTTGTGAGATGTTTCCTGCATGCACCTTGCCGAAACTGGTGCACTACGTTACCCGGTAGGCACATTGGTGTTACCAATGCAGCTTTGATGCGCCAGCAAAAGTTATGGAAGGTAGTCCGCCATCCGACGGTAGGTTCCGACGCACGTCGTCGTGAGTGCTTTGCTACCACCCCAGAATCGTCTTTAGCGTCTGTGGCCCGTCAAACCGACCCGATAGGAGGTTTGTCGCAGCCTCCCTTTATCGCTGTCTTACGCAACGTGTGCCTGGAAGATGCATCAGAGGTAGCACGTGTTTTACATGCGGGCGGGTTTAACATGGTGTCAGTTACTGCTGACACCCCTCGGTTTGCGCAAGTGCTGCAATCCATTGCCGACGACGAGTTCCTTGGGGGCATGGGCATGATAGTGGGTGCTTCTTCTGTTACATCTCCAGACCAGGTGAATGTCCATGCTCGTCTCTCGTTTACTACGTAGTCTAGAGACATAAGCAGATGCAGAGGTATAATATGAGTCACACCGAACACGTTTTCTGTCGCGAGTCCTCTTCCCTCGCATCCACCTCCTGTGGTTGCTCATGATACGTACTCGTACGAATTCTATGTACGAATCCGATGCGAGTGAAGCAGGAGTTTGTGCATTTTTAGCCCAAAACGTAAACGTTTTTCTGGGGGGAAACCTTAGACAACTGCGAGAGCGGCCTCCGCAACTGCTCTCCGTCAAATGGACTTCTGACGGTGCACACTTGATGCGGGTCCAATCTAGGGGATAGGGCCTGGTAGTCGGCGTCCCCGATGGTCTAGTGGGTTCCCCGATGGTCTAGTGGGTTAACCTCGCAACCACTAAGAAGCAAGGTCGGTTTCGCTGGTTCGAGCCCCCCCGAGTGCATCGTAGGGACTTTTTCTTGTGCTAAAAATTGACTTGCGGAAAGCGCGAGAGCGTGAGTTAGCATAATTTGATGAAAATCGCCGAGCGTTGGGAATGCTGAACCCCTGCGCGATCAAAATGAAGGCACGTACCGGGGGGAGAAGGGACGACACCTGTGACCACGACTTGTCCAGAAGCTGGAAAGAAAAAGTGAGATAAAAAAAAAAAATCCCCCAAATGCGTACGGTAAATAATTGGTCTATCAGGTACACATAAAAAATGTCGATGTATTTGATCTGTTCCAAGCCGCGCGGCGTGCTGTTCATCAATGATACCTGGTAGGTCTTCTACGTCGTACACCGGTATGAAACAGTAAAATGCCTTCACATCGTTATGTCGGTCCTACGAAGCCTACGGCAAAAGTTGTGCTGGCATCTTAGCATTTGACATCCGCACTGATCTCGTTGCTACACATGCTTACCCTACACGTGTTTACGTAGGTGGAGTTAGCGTACGCCAGCCAGGCCAGATTCGTGAGTAGCACCTATTGCGACCCTGCAGTGGTGAGGCGCACCAAAGCTCTCGGCCTCATCAGCATACCAGGAGTTTCCACCGTTGCCCAGGCCGTAGCGGCCGTTGAAGCAGGTGGAGATATTCTCAAGATATTCCCTGCCACGGACCTGTCCCCAGCCGCCATCCAAAAGATTGCAGCATGCATGCCATCCGACGTGCCCTTCGTTGTGGCGGGCGGGGTAGAAGTGGAACAATTGGTTGCGTACTGCGACGCTGGGGCGTCGGGCTTCGCCGTGGGCCGGACATTGTACAAGCCTGGCATGAGCCTTGTTGAGCTTAAAGCGAAAGCTCGTAGGTTTGTACGTCGAGGGAGTGGTTTACGTTGGACCCACTATAGCCGACCAAGAGAACCTGTATGACGGCCAAAGTTGTCGGTTTTCGGCACTCTTCTTGCCCCTTGAAGGACAGCCGTCAAGGAACTTTTCACACTTTTAAATAGTATATTGAAGTCTCCAGAGGCGTTAACGGGACAATGCTAGACCGTCAACCGACATCTTTGATTACTACTGCATGATGATGAGCTTCATCCGATAGAGAGAAATATTGAGGGAGAGAGATAACCTTTGCACAGAAAGGAAGGAGGCACGGAGAGGTGTGCCAAGTATCCGGCTTGTTGCGTGCAAGCGCCAAACGCTGATGGCAATGTTGGACGTCGAGTGTCGAGGCATCCCATGTCGGATTAATTTTGAAGCGATGATGCGGGGTTTCTTTGGGCTCGTGCCTGATGAAGTATTTCGTAGAAATCATCAACGAAACAGACAGTATCAAGAATATTACGTGTTGCTATGATGTGCGAGCACCTGAACAGTAGGAGTATCCGGGGCAGACGCAATCTGGACTTTGCTGTGAAAGATAATTGAGGCTGTTGTCCTTATGTCTGTGATTTGTGACATGCTTAACCCCTTTAGAACTGCGACCACATTTTTTTGGATAAACTACTTGGAATTAGTGTGGGTTGATTTTTGCAGTAGAAGAGTTAATTGATCGGTCTACTGTAGGGACCTGCGAATGCTGTTTTGCGTACATACGACTGCTTGCCTACGCGATCCAGAGACAGCAGCGTGCAGCGGAGGAAGCTCCGACGGTAGAATCTACGCAAATGATCAAATAATAGTGACGGGTCAGTGAGTGGTTTTCTCCCGCCCAGCCCCCGTTTATCTTTCGAAGGTGGGAGGGGGGGGGGTGGAAACTAACTGCGCATGGTAATTTGTTTTAGTTGACCGTCTATGGTTTCCCCCTCATTAAATGTACGGTATCCGTAATGGTGTTGCCGTGTCGCCGGAGGAGTCGAAAGCTATATTAAGTACTGGTGTTAAGTATTAATTAACCCTTTTGGGGCTTCAGAGGGAAAAAATCACAAATAAAAACGTAAAAACGATTGCAGCATCGGCCACACGGAGCAATGCGACCGACTACGTAGTAGGGCAGGGGGTGTTGTGTTTTTACGGCGGACTACAATGCAATGATTTGTACATCACGTCCGTAGCATGGACTCTCGTATGCTGCACGCTCATGTTATCGAAAGATGGGTGACAAAACCGCACTTCTCATTTCCTTTGTCGCTATTGTGTTTTTATAGCAATCGAATGAGTATCGTTCGCGTTGCTTGTCTCCAGGCCTTTTTTTTTTTTTAACGAAAGGAAAGACGGGCAAGGTGTTATTGTATATACTTTGATGCTTCACTGAAGAATTGATGCTTCCAAAAAAATATTTTCCGTCGAGGAGACTCCAGGCTTAACCTGGGTCCCAAAAGGTTTCTATGAATAGTACCATTTTGGGGGAATCGGCTGTCCGAGACTGCTGTGGACAGCAGTAGGATTGTACAGTCGTAGGACTGATCGGAGTTACGGGTGAGAGACAAGAGGTTTATTGTGCGGCATGAGGAAATGCCGCAGCAGTAGGCTGCTGCTGTAGGCGTGTGCCATGCTTCGGGCTTCTCCCTCTCGAAGTCACAGATACTAACGACGACCCAATTCGAAAAATGTACAAGCACAAATAACGAATTGTTGGTTTTACTGCATTAGACGTACGAATGTTGTTGTTGTTGTTCTCTCATTGACCCATAATAATAGTGCATGGTCACAAGACAGGCTCCAATACTCCTGGACGGGAAGATTACAAATAGACCAGAGGAAAAGCATGAAGAGGACAAAACGAACAACACCAAATATATCGCACACCAAGACCAAAGAAAATACTACTGGCATAAAATGCGACACCAGCTACCAGGTATGTACGTATCGTACATTGATTATAATACACGATCACATTCCTACGAAATGGAAAGAGAACACAAAATACTGGGAAATCCGATGTCTCGAACGTTTGGGTCTGCCGCAGATCGTTATACTATTCTACGTAATAATAGAGTCGTGTCCGACGGTTGTGCACCCTACTGGAAGCGGGACAAAAAATAGACATCCCCATGAAATATAAATAACCGTGCGCACGTCACAGAGGGAGGCATACGGGCGAGGGGAAAAATCAGATGGACACACCATTAAATACTCCCCAAGATAAACTAAAACAAAACAAAATGATATCACTAAAATAACCAACAAGCACCAACAGACAAGTTTGAGGGAAAACATGAGATTGACACAAAAAGAGATACTTCTGTGCCGCAAGACAAAATAAATCAAAATAAAATTATCAATAAAATAACCAGTAAGCAACAAGATGATAGAAGCTTGGTTAAAAGTCAACACGCATCATGTGGAACCCGTTAGGGGTTGCTGACCTACTCCATTCAACTTGAGGCATGCAAGGAGACCACCAACAACGCACGGCACGAGGGCGTGACACATCACTGCTCCTATATGGAGGCCTTGATTCCAGTCAAGCCTTATTCCCGATGCATTCTTGCCATGGTCAACTTCCATTCGCAACTCTCGAACGCCTTCAGGGCCAACCAATTGATCAAGGTGCCTCGCGCAGGCATCCTTATTACCAGTATATAATACGCTTACGTATTATCGGTATAAAATACAGTACCAATCTACGTTGGTGACGTCAGTAAAAAAAGACCAACGAAGAGAAGGCCTTGTAGCCTACTCTTGCGACATCACATGGTGTACTAGACTATGGTACCAGGTCCGGTACGACCTGCTGGAACAACTATGATACATGGCAACACATACCAGGTATACTAAATATCACATATACCAAGACACGTTCCGCTGTATTTGGAGCGAAAATGCTCGTTCCGGCCGCAACCACGCGTTGCACCTCGTGTCTATAAATTACCGTAACAGCCGCATCTCATCCGTGCCCGAAAGGCTACATGCATGCTACATGCGTCAAATCGTGCTCGCCACTTCGCCGACATCAAACAAAACCCCTGCATCCTTCTTCACACTTGACACCCCAGAGTGCGGTTTCAGGCCAGATCTTATAGCCATTTTACTACTATGTACCGGATTGGTTACCTTCACGTACACATGGATACTACCGGATTGGTTGCCTATACACCACGTTGATGCTTGTCGCCAGTTCAGCTAGCCTATCGTACAAAATGGCTGGTCTCGCCGGCGATGGGGTGGTGACGACGTGATTACACGCGACGCCACACCTGTCGACGGCAACTGTCGACATCTGTCAAGAACTGTCAAGTTGAAGTGACGCATGCTACGAGAGGGGTGGACGTAATTTTCCCTGAGGCTCCTCACTTGAGGAGCTCTAGACTGACTTCGATAAAAAAAGAAAGCGCAATCCGACGAACAATTCCATGGCCTAGGTATACAACGAAAAATATTGTAAAACACACCAACACTTCCGCCAAGAAATTCTACTCCCCTATCTCGGTTGAGGAGCCCCTTCGATGATAAATATGTTCGCCAAAAAAGCTACCCCCATCACTCGTCAACCGCAGTCAGGGCGCTCCGACCCACATGCGGTATTAATTTATCAAGGACTGCCTCCAATGTGGTGGATGCTCCAACCCTTTTCCTGCGCCAGTTCAGCTATCCTATCGTACAAAATGGCTGATCTCGGCGGTGATGGTGTGATGGGGTGATGTGTGATGCGGTGATGACATGGTTACATGCGACGCCACACCTATTTACGGGAACTGTCCCCTCAGCTAACCCACAGCCCGGGCGCTCCCACCCACATGCGGTACAGTACTTGTCCATCTATAGCGCCGGCATGTGCCAGCCGGAAAAACCGGCACTATAGCGGCAACCGGCGCTACTCCGCATGCTGTCACTACTGGTTGTTCCCATCTGTGCCAAGCGAAATCACAGGCACTATAGCGGGAAACCGGCACTATTAATAGTCAACCGGCGCTATAGAGGGACCATTACTGTATAAAGTTGTCAAGGAATGTTTCCAATGTGGTGGACACTCCAGCCATTTTCCTGCGCCAGAAGCTCGAGTGCAGCGGAGTTCGGGTTACACACGAGCCCGAGACCGCGCGCATAGCTGAGCATCGGGCCGTCATCCAGCGAGTTGCCGGCCGCAAGGGCGGGGCCTTCGCCGAAGGCCATCTGATCCAAATAGGCGATAGCGACAGCGCAAGAGGGGGTTTTAGGATACCACTTTACCATGCTCGCTGTACACTGGTAGTATATAATAATGTTAATAGTACAAGCAGTTTAGTCGTAGTGTTGTGGTTGTTGATGTTTAACTCAGAGTTAACCCCTTTAGACCATTAGACCTTTAGACCTTGCACTCGCGTTTTGGGGCCCAATCACTTTTATCACCTGGAATTAGGGTCGTAGTTTTTTGTTTTGCCTTGACCTTATTTTGTTTCACTCTACGTCATTTTGTTTTCCTGGGTACCTGTCCCTCCCCCCTTGCGTTTCTTTTATTTTTTCTTTCTTTTTCTTTCTTCTATGTCGTTATTTCTTCTCTCTTTTTATCCTTCTCCCCTGCAAGTTGTCTGGTGTGCTGGCTGGTGTACGTTCCGCTTTCGTATTCAGTACGTTTGGCGTTGCATGGCCACATCCCCTTACTGTACTTGCGTGTATGTTTATCTCTGTCTCGTTGTTTGTAGCCACAGAGCTTGCCCCTCTCAAGGATGAAGCATCGGCACGGACACTGGGTGTGCTGGATGCCGATGGGTGGAAATAACAGTTTAATGTGTGAAGAACACACACAGGGTGTGGTGGATTTTGCAGTGGTACTGAGTAACAAGGTTAACGGTAGGGCTGGGAGTTGGCTGGACTTCACATCTGGTCACATCAGGTCACATATGGTTAATATTAATAATTGGGTGGCAGAGTAAAAGTCAGCTAACTGACTTCACCAAGAATAAAAAACGCCACTATTAACTACCTGGTATTAATAGTCGAACCACAACCGCGACAGTCAGATGCAAAACTGCAGAACTCTGCAAATTACTGCCCGCGACTAACTACTAACTACCAACTACCAGGTATTATTATTATACCTAACCAACTATTAACAACAACTAGTCGGCGACTTACAGTACTCGCAGCCCTGGTTAACGGTTAATACCGGCCGTTGGTGGGGGTGGGTACGTCAACTATTGATATCCGTCACGGTGATACGAACGGCAAGCGACAATAATCGTTTGGGGGCGTGTGAGGAAAAAAATACAAAAAAATGCCGCGAGCCAAGCCTAGCGAGCTGGTGAATGATTTGGTCGAACAGACGAACGGACGGACGGACACTAAAAATACGGTAAACAAGTTGGTTGACATTGGAGAACAGATTCAGCGAAAAAACTGTGTGACCTGTATAATATGGGAACACCACAACGCGAAACTACAGCAGTAGTAGTGCTCTCTTTAAAGTTATTTCTATTTTTTTCCATTTTTTTGTCTTTTTTTGTTTTTTCTTCTTTCTATTTCTTCTTTTTTTTCTTCCGTGCAAGTAGTCTGGTGCACTGGCTTGCAAACGTTCCGCCCACGTATTCATTGCGTTTGGCAATGCATGGCCAAATCACCTTGCTGTATTTGCAATGTGTATCTCTGTCTTGTAGTTTGTGACCACAGAGCTCGTCTCTCTAGGAGGGGGCATCGGCACGGACACTGGTTGTGCTGCATGTAGACGGGCGAAATGATCAGTTTAATGCGAAGAACACACACCGTGAAAAAAATCTATATTAAAATATACTAGTAATATTGGTTCAACACATACAGGTCTACACGCAAAGTTGATGTAACAACGGGTCAACCGTTGTTGCTAAGGCCGGATAACGAAAAACGAAAGTTCCGCTACTGACCTTGAGCACCTCAACCTTGCCCTCCAGTACTGGAAGCGGATATTTCAGGGCTGAGGTTGCTTTTCCTTTCGAGGTCTTCACCTGCAGTTCCACGGCGAGCGTCAGTAGGGTAATCGGCAAAATAGAATAGTAGCGATTTGATAACGCCATGCGCGATGGCACGAGAAAATTGTCTCAAAACAGATGGACGCATTTAATTTGTTGCGTGTAATACAGACTCTGCCGATGCGATGATACTCGAAGCAGAACGAATTGTCAAGAACTCCTGACCGATATCCACCAAGCATCATCACGACGCTCTTGAGACGTTTCTACGATACTGCAACATAGTTAAAGCCGGCATCATCAAACGAAAACAAGCAGGATACCATTGCATTCTAAGTCGTGAGACACTGCTGCTGTACTGTTGTAACACTACTATACACGTTTCTACAAGCACCAAAACCGGCACTATCAAACAAAAACAAACAAGTTATGATACGATTGCAACTCCCAAGTCGTGAGGCACTGATGCACTGATGCACTGCTGTAACACAATACATATCGACTGTGGCATGTATGCATACCTCGATACCAAAGACATCTTCCGGTCGAAGGCCTAACCGACGAGCCCCGGGCTCGACAAGCCATGTTGGACTGGCAGTTACGATGACAACGCGCCATCCTCTTGCACGCAGATCCTGGACTAATTCCTTCATCTCGGGGATTATCTTCTCCACGAAAATGCAACGCACACGGAATCGTCGACAGGTGGGCGAGCGATGGGTGTGCTACTGAGTTTGAGCATTATTAATATTACTAGTAAAAACAATACTATTGTTATGGCGCAAGGTGGGCGAGCGATGGATGCGATACCTATGAATAGTTTGATAGTTTGTGCACTGATGCATCCTACGGTAAAGGTGCACTAATATTTGTTTTTCTGAGGCTCCTCGCTTGAGGAGCTTTGAGGAGCTTTATACCTCTCCCAAAAACTGATTTGGGGAAAAGTAAAAGCGCTGGCCGATGAACCATCCCATGGTCTAGGTATAAAACGAAAAGTATTGCAAAACAAAAAAACGAAATTCCGACGATTTTGGGTTAAGGAGCCCCGTTTATTCAGAAAACGTTTCTGCGAAAAAGTGGTATACTATTAGCTACAGTAGTATCGTAGCACGCGTCCACTAGTTACACTAAAAACGGCGTTGATGTCAACCCTTGTACCACTGATGAAAGAGCGCTTGTAGTCTAATTCTAAGTAGTTTGCTCCGAAAACGTGTGTGCGGTTGAAAAGGAGCTAAATCATCGGATGCGATCGAGGATACCAGGCCTGGCTGTATACAGCCAAATGCAACGGGGAGGTGCTGCAGCGCTGCAGCACAACGTGCAGCAGATTTCCTGGGCGTAAAAAAACAAGCCTTAACCCTGGGACACACCCAGCGGTGTGTGTAGATGATATCGTGGCATCTAGCGTCGAGCTTCTTGCGGGTGGTCGTGTTAAAACGTTAATCCTTTGGGACCCACGTGCAGCGACCTATAGAAAGCAACAAGCGCGGTTTTATCAACCTTCAAGGAAGACCGTGCAATTCAAAACAGTAGCACAGACAGTAGCTGCACAAGGTGTAAATCATGCTGTGTGCGTGTCGTATGTCTCCTCCAGTTGCACTTCGGATACATCCCCTCGTGCCCCAGCAACCCAAGCGAGTTCGTGCGGCAGATGCTGTAATCGTTATTTTTTTTCGATGCTGCAATCGTCATTTTTTTTCGTTGAAACATGTTGAGAAAGTTGATTGCACGCCGGTAGAGCTGAAGCTGTAGCTTTTGGTTTGCTTTAAAGACGAACAAACTCTCACCAGCCTTTCCATGTTTTCCTTGAAGCTCTCCTCGGACAGCCGCGACACCTCCTCCAAGTCTACTCCATCAAACAGTTGGGCCGCATACCCATAGGCCCCCTTTTTGTCGCCGTGAGCGAGAATGGAGTTATACCTTGCAAACAAAAATGCGGGGAAACGTGTCGGGAGAGGATTGCTAACGGTGTCACTGGTGACATATTTACACATGCAATCAAGCCAAAACATTTTTTGCTGGTGAACGACTGAAATAAAAAACGCCTATAACTGCACGTCGACGGCTGATGTTACGTTCCGTATTTGATGCCTTGTCGACTAGTGTCGACCTTTGCTATCAATGCGATAGGTCTACGATGGCAAGCATTGATGCTGGTTTAAAAAAAAAGATGGGATAACGGTACGGTAGCATTTCAACGTCTGAAGGTCTGAAGTGGCCACCGCAGTAAGCACGGTCGCCGCACCAACCAGGAGTGTTGCCTATCCCCTTAGGCATTGACAGGACTTATGGAGTAGGACGGGATTGAGGCGCGAAGACTCCGGGACACATCCACATATACCAGGTGTTATCCACATATACCAGGTGTTATAGGCACTGCCCAGTAGCCTACTAAGTCAAGTCACGTGACCAAGTAGGCTAGTGGGTAGTCCTATATACCAGGTATCTAACAAGGAGGCGCAAAAACAATCAATCTATTTCGTCTCACCTCTCAACAAAATCGCCATGGTGGCTCCATCGATTGGTCGCCTTCATCCAGTCCATGAATTCTTCGGCGGCGTCCCCATCCCACAGAGTGCCATCCGCATCAAAGGCCGCCAAAGGCACGTTGTCGGAGGACGAAGCACCACTCACCAATCGACTCAACGATCGTCGAACCTGACACACCGCACATGGCGTACAGAAACATGGCGCACGAAGGATACGCTGATTTATTATCTCACTTTTATTTCTTGTATGAGGCGTACGATTTGCTTCAGTAATGTGTACCTGGTATCTGGTACCTGGTATCATGTATTATGATATGTACCATTTCAGTTTTAGTTTGTATTGAAAGGTATTCTTCTTGGACTCCAGAGTTATTGGAGCCTGCCCTGTGACCACGAACTAGATTGTGACCATGATGGGTTAATGTGAGGACAGCAACAAGCAACAACAGCCTAAGTCAACAGCGAGTACAGATATCATATTATACAAGGACCCTTCAGATACATAGCCAACCTCAAACCACGCACCAAGCCTCATCTATATCGCGTGAGGCCTCACTTGATGGATGCAAATCGCGAGGTGCCCGAGAAAACATTTTCTTACATCGATAGTCTATATAACATACATGTGTAGCAAATACATTCGATCAACTGCTCAGGGGAAACGCTTCTTGGAATGAGACAGGACCCGCAATGTGTCTCCTTCACAATAAATGTTATAAATAAACGTACAAACATTTTATACCACCCGGGTGCTGCCCTGACGCCGGCTGGGTGGTGTCATCTGCTTTGTTGCTGTGTTTTCGCCTGCTTTATTTTTCAGGTCCGTTTTTTGTATCGGGTACAGGGGCGATGATGACGGTATGGGCACCACTACTGTCGTCAGAAACAGTGTGTGTGTTTTTCACATTAAACTTATCTTTCCACCCATCTACATCCAGCACAACCAGTGTCCGTGCCGATGCCTCCTAGAGAGACGAGCTCTGTGGTCACA
>JAYJMJ010000354.1:7707881-7720827 GCA_036873875.1 Laminaria ephemera
AATCAATTTTCCCGTCGGCAATTAAGAGCTGAGGATGGCTGAGAGGTGGGAGAATATGCCGAGGGCAACCTTCGACAAAATTCGTAGAAAGAGGAGAAAAAAAACATTCCAGGCAGGTCCAGGGATCGTTCCGGAAGAAACAATTTTCCCCTCGGCATTTAAGAGCTGAGGATGGCTGAGAGGTGGGATAATATGCCGAGGGCAACCTTGACACAGCCAAGGTTTGAGTAAGTAAGTCTACTGGAGTATTGGAGTATTTGAGTAGTTGAGTATGTGAGCATTGGAGTACTGGAGTATTGGAGTGTTGGGTATTGAAGTATTGGGTATTGGGGTATTGGAGTATTGGAGTATTGGAAATTGGGTATTGGAGCATTGGAATATTGGAGCATTGGACAAATGGGGTTTGGCGTGAGTTTAAGGGCACTTGAGAAGTGGGGTTTGGCGTGAGTTATGGCATTTAGCGTGGGTGGTGGCGTGGGTGATGGCACAAGGGAGCGAGGGAGGGAGGCAGGGAGGGAGGGAGGGAGGGAGGGAGGGACACGGCATGCCCTGCCATCCTCGGGAAGGTTTGATGCAGCAAACCATTCGCCACTCACGGGAGTTGGAAGGAAATTATGTGCTATTATTACCTATGAATAACACACTATTAATATTAATAGTAGTGTCGGCTGTAACGACGGTGTAACAGTGTTAATTTAATACCCGTACAGAGAAAGGAAAATTCGGCCCTAGGCAAACACTGGCTACTACTACTAATAGTACCAGTACAATAAAGCACTTAATAGTATAATACAAGATACGCAGTGGAATACAACAAGAGCGCGAGTCTAACGTCAATGCTGCAAACCAGACAACTCTAGCTCCCTCGCTGGCATCATACACACAGCAGGGCGTGCGCACGATGTAAATGCAGCAAATTCTCAGTCTCACAACCGAAGTCCCTTTCAATTTTATACAAAAACCACACAACTCCAGCTGCCTCGTCTCACCTGTACGTCCGAAAAAACCCTCAGGAACGCCTCCTTATCCATCCCAGCGCGTGCCCCCCCCACATTCCCGAGCGAAATCGCCTCCCCATTTTCACCAACTCCCCCTCCCACCCTTAGCTGTCCCGGCACCTGACTGTCTGGCGGTTTCTTATTGTCCATTTCCGCCCCCCCCTCGTGTGAGGCCGGGGACAGACTTCCATCCTCTGCGAAGCTACCCTCTCGGATGGTGCTCGTGGCTGTTCCAGCCGAGGTAGCGGTACCGGAGTTAGAGGAGGAGGGGGCTACGCTGCCGCGAATTTTCGAGGCTATCGTGGATTTGACGGACTGCGCTCTTGCCAGGCGGAATCTTCTCTGTAGAAGGTTGACTTCCCCGTGTCGCCACCTATTAAGAAGTTCGTTCATCTGTAAGACACAGCACGCACCGAACAAGCAGTGGGCAAGAAGAAAGAGGAAATCAGCACAACTAGGGTGAAGTAGGTTGAGGCAATCAGCAAGCAAGCAGCAAAGCTAGGGCTTACCTGGTATCCATTATGTTAGAAATTATTTTCGCATAGTTGAGATCGTTTTTAGCATAGTTGGGACTCTTCTGTGTAGGTTAACTTCCCCGTGTCTCGACCTGTTGAGAAGTTCGTTCATCTGGTTCCATCGACCGAGCGGTGAACAAGCAGTGGGCAAGAAGAAAGAGGCCATCAGTAAGCAAGCAGCTAGGGTCATCAGCAAGCAAGCAGCTAGGGTTATCAGCAAGCAAGCAGCTGGGGTTATACCTGGTAACCACTATGCCTGCCACCTGGTATAATAGCAACAATATTTGGCATTGTTAGGAAAACTCTAGTCTATTTTGGCATAGTTAGGAGCATTTTTAGCATAATTGGGAACCTTTTCTGCAAGAGGTTGACTTTTCTGTGTGGCCACCTTTTGAGAAGTTTGATCATCTGTAACATCGACCAAGCAGCGAACAAGCGGTGAGCAAGAAGAGGCAATCAGCAAGCAGCACAGCTTACCAAGCACATCGACCTAGAGTCTTTCCAAGTACAGTAGTGACCTAGAGTCGTCCCAAAGCACGACAACAAAGCAGGTATACGAGTATACTAGGCTCATATCTATTATGCAATCAACTCTTTCGGCACATTCGGGCGTTTCTAAGAGCATAAAAGGAGCACAATTGGGCATATTTTCGAGCACAGCAAGCATAAATGGGGAAAACATGGTGTCTGGTAGCATGTTTATGTTAGTAATGCTCCTGATCCAGCAAAAAACATGCAAAAAAAACAGGGAAGAAGAGCAGAATGGATAGTCTTACAAGCCTAAGCACAGCGGCACGTCCAGCAAGCAGTGCGCAATAGGTAGGAAGAGGCAACCAGCAACCAGTAGCAGCACATCAGTGTACAAGATTTTGCCCACCTTCGACAAAAAGGTTCATTTGCGTAAAATAACTCCTCATTACTCTGAGAAGTCGTAAGGAAAAAATGAGGGGAAACACTCACGATTAAAGCATCGGTCATGTTACACGAAGCAACGCGCAGCGGTAGGTTAGGGGGTGATGCTTTTCATGTCGAACTCCAATTCAAGGAGTTGTGCGACATGAGAGCATCGTGAGATATGAACTGTATGTTGCCCGCTCACACTCTGTAGGATCGTACTTCTCGCTTGGTTGATAGCTTATACATAGGACCCAAAAGGGATGATTTCGACAAATTTCCCACGCAGTCGGGGTTAGGGGTAGGGTTTGGAGTCAAGTACACTGTATTAAAACCATTGCCGCAGGAGGGCAGTCGTAAACACATAAACGCGGCTCAACTGGCAAGTAACAAGCAGTGGAGGCGAGAGGATGCACCAACCACGGCATGCATTGAGCGGTTAGGATGTCGACGGGTAAAAGTATCAGTTTAATGTGAAGAACACACACATATATATCAATACTTACCCCACTCGTAACCCCCAAGCAGTTGGTCCCTAAAACTGTGCGCGCAGTTCTAAAGGATTTCAGCAGGGCGAATTTTTTTTCCCCACCGCCGTTTTTCATCAAATTGTTTCAAATGCGCCAGCTGTGAGTTCGACAAGTTGAGTGTTTTTGTAATACAACAACATGTGATAGTGGGGGTCACGGTTTAAGAGCTATCGGTGTAAGAGCAGCGGCCAAATGGCTTGCCACGGACACACAAAAAGCTTCCCTGATACGTGCCAGGTATATAATGCCCATTCCGGTTTAAGACAAGTTCGGGTTTAACCCCTTGGGCACTTCAGAGATAAAAAATGTCGTAACGAAATGACGATTACAGCATTGGCCACACGAATTAGTTAGCCCAGGCTGCTGGGGTAAGGGGATGTTTCCGAAATGCAATGTAAGGAGCTTTTAAGACACCTGCGCTGCATGGCGATACGTACAAGGTATATAATGCCCATTCCGGTTTTAAGACAAGTCCGGGTTTAACCCCTTGGGGACTTCAGAGAGAAAAAATGTCGAAGCGAAATGACGATTACAACATTGGCCACACGAATTAGTTAGCCCAGGCTACTGGGGCAAGGGGATGTTTCCGAAATGGCATGTAAGCAGCTTTTAAGACACCTGCGCTGCATGGCGATACGCACAAGGTATATAATGCCCATTCCGGTGTAAGAGAAGTTCGGGTTTAACCCCGTGGGGACTTCAGAGAGAAAAAATGTCGAAACGAATGACGATTACAGCATTTAGCGACACGAATTAGCTATAGCCCAGGCTGCTGGGGTAGGGGGTGTGTCCGAAATGCAATGTAAGGAGTTTTTAAGACACCTACGCTGCATGGCGACACAGTAGGGGTCCCCCAGTAAGGCGGTGGTGTGCCAGAGCAATATGATCGCCTTATTTGAGGGAAGCCGCCTTATTTATTCCAGGTTATGAGTGCAAATCACCCGTCGCGCCAACCGATTTTGACCGCCATATATCGGGATACCGCCTTACTCAGACCACCTTATTGGGGGACCCTTAGTGTAGTCGTACTGCTGCTGCACGCTCTTCCTAAGCGCTTGATTAGATCGAAATACTCGCTTTTTTGGTCGGTATACATGGGTTCCAAAAGAGTTAAGAGAGGTCAAACAGGCAGTGATACACATTATTAGACATTTCCAACCATTTTGCCCCGTGGCACGTCGCGGCACGTTTTTCACAAGACGTGACAAGCCGATTTGACGGTTTTCTCTTATTATGGACGCTCTTAAATCGCGTACCCTACTGTACTGCCGGACTATGAACCACAGTAGTAGAGGCATACGGATAGTGAATCTTCCTAAGGTAGCTACTTACGCACTCTGGTTGGTCAAGGGTTATCTTAGAAGCGGCTCAACCAACCTAGGGTCTTTCCACGCCACAGCATCCGATATTGTGTTTTTTGGCGTAGCCATGGTTGACCCACCCTAACCCTAACCCTAACCCTAACCCATACGAAATAAAGGCCGAAAAACGCGCCGCGACGTGCCATGGGGCAAAAGGGTTGGAAATGTCTAATAATGTGTATCACTGGCTGAATGGAAGTCTTAGAGCTGTCGAGTCAGAGGCCGGACGAAGGACAGGAAAATGCTCGCAACGCTCCGTGGTGAAACGAGAGGAGAACGCATCGTTCAGCCTGCGTATTTTTCAGTGTTTTAGGTCAATTATTATACAGTCGATTCTTATACAGTCGGGGGCGGGGAGTGAAAAGAGGTTTTTCCCGACGGAACTTGTTTTCGACTTCATTCTTCTGGGCCTCGTTATAGGCCCAATCTTCTAAGGCGCGTCTTAAAACTCGGCCTATTCCGGTTTTTCAGAGAGAGGCCCGCATTACTCGCTTAATTGCATCTTGCCACGTCTTAGATTCGTCTTAGAATAAATGAGGCGCAGCTTAGATAGTCTTAGGGTATTGTCACGACCGCAGTGAGCTGCGGGAACGTAACGGGAACAACCAGCCGCAATTGAATCGACGACTCCAAGTTGCTTTTCGAGCCTTCGTTTTTGGTGTTTCTCCTGCCCCCTGGATATATTTCCAGATAGATGGCATTTTGTTCGTTTTTATTAATTTGGAAATCACGGTCGCATCATTTTATACGGCGCTACTCCACCGAAACAAAACGACAAAGCTCGAGCTACACAGCATGTACCAATCCATTGCACCTTCCATGAACACCTAAAGTAGCACGCAGCACAGCATCACAGCACCGCTTTTACCCTCAAGCAATGATGACTTCGGTACTGTCGGCGTCGGCCCCTCCTGTCTGTCTTCTTCTTTCCCGACGCGTATGATGGACGGCACTCCACTTTTAAACCGGTAATGCACAAAATTATTTAAAGGGCAGCTGCCAAAAACAGGTATAAATGTTGCATTTGAACCACAAATAGGTACATATTGCAACATATTAAAAGACTCATGCCACGAGCGGTGTTTTTGGCCATTGGAAACCGTAAACATTTTGTTTTTTTCAGCACCAGCAGCAGCAGCAGTAGTGAATGTGCGGCCTCCAAATCAGGGCAGAGGTTGTGTTAACCGACTTTAGGGGAATATATTTCCGGGAATATTATATGAAGTGAAGGAGGGTAGTTGGGAGTGTGTTGCAGGGCGTGTGGTTCTATAAGTAACCCTAACCTTAACCCTAACCCTATCCCTATCCCTATCCCTAACCCTAACCCTATAGCAGCAGTAGTAGTGGTGCTGCCTAACCCTATCTCTATAGCAGCAGTAGTAGCTGGTGCTGGCTCGGTGATGAGACAGCTAGGAAAGTCCCCCGAGAACACGACCCCGCGAAGCCGTTGAGGCAGCAGTTGAGGCAGCAAAATCGTCGCGAGACGCATCGGCCAATGATAGCTCAGAACCTTTCTGCAACCAAAAGAAAAAACAGACTGACGTGTACCTCTGTACGATGCCGGCCAGCAAACGACCCAAGGAAATTCCTAGGAAATAATTATTCGGAGCTCGTCCAAACTCCATTAATATGTACTGCTCAAAAAGGGTTTTATCCAAAAAGCATTTATTATGGCCCTTTATGTATTCACATTTGAAGATGCTTTGATTGTTTTCGTGATTTCACTCACTTCTCCTCATAGTGTAGCTATAGCAGCCACGTCGTTATCATACATACGAGCAGAACTAACATCGAGATCAATTTGAGGCTGACCTGCTAATTATCCGCACAATTCCAGCAAGCAGCAGCAGTATATAAATGGGAAGAGACCTCGTACGTGTTGCCATAAGTACATCAGACCACGTTTGTTTGTTTGTTTTTTCTTGTGGTATTCCTCCACTCCAGTACTTGTCCCACATTATTGTGATTTTTGTCGCAGCCATGGTTGACCCATCCTAACCCTAACCCTAACCCATACCAACTAAGGCCGAAAAACGTTCCGCGACGTGCCATGGGGCAAAAAGGTTGGAAATATCTAATAATGTGTATCACTGCTATAAGAGGGTGTGGCACATTGTTGTGGTTTTTGGCGTAGCCATGGTTGACCCACCCTAACCCTAACCCATACGAAATAAAGGCCGAAAAACGTGCCACGGGGCAAAATGGTTGGAGATGTCTAATAATGTGCATCACTGCTATAAGAGAACTACGTTCCGGGGCCGTAGGAGGATATAAGACCTCGACCTCCTGCGCTAGCAGGTGCTCTCCCTGAGCTACGACGATTTTGGGTTGGTGCACGCTGAGTAACCGCTACGACGGACAAGGGGGCAGCCCGCGTCGGACAGACGGAAGATAGAAGAGTCGAGTGGAGTAGAATAGAGTGAGCCAGTGCGCGACGGAAGTCGTAACAAGCCGCACGTCAGCAAGGCTCGGAGAACCTTCCCGGGACATGGGATAGCCGGGTTTCATGGAGCGTCGACAGACAACTCTTTCCGGGACAGGTGGGCTGGTCGGGTTACCGGACAGTTCCCTGAGGACTACGGTTAGTCCTGACGACAGGGACTTCCTATGTATAAGTGGGCAGATCGGCCTCAAGTGATCTAATATCCACATCACCCCCCAGATTTAGTGGTGTTGACATAATTTACTCCACCAAAACTCAAGAGTAAGATATACAGGTATTGGGAGGTCGAGAAGTTCGTCCACATTAACCACGAGCATGGCGCCGCTCTTGACACATGCGCATGTGGTGTAGTTCGCATAGGGGAACGACATGACAAGACGAAAATCATTGTAATGCGGACAACATTACAGTACCGTTATGACAATGGGGTTCGAAGAGGACCTAATGCTTCTGATCATCGTGAACCCATCAGGACCAAGTGACAGGGCAAAACGAGCGACATGACAGATACGTCATCAATTCGCAGGTGACAAGACACAGGCTGGCGGCGAGTGTAGCTGCGGTGTGCCGGGCTTTCGATTCATAGGTGACGTAAACTGAATTTTGAAAATTGAGCGCGCGTGACCAAAACAAATGGTCGGGGATCCTGATGACATGCATGTGCTGGAGCAACCCATTAGCAAGTGGCCGAGACATAAAATATAATGATGCTAATTGCACGGACAACCACAATAATAGTAGTTTACACTGCATTGTGGACGACATGGCTGACACAACTCAGTGAGTCGATACACGGGATAGACAAGGTTTGTGTATATGACGGGGACAGATATGTGCATGTACGGCACACGGGGTCTGCTCGTTTTCAAGCCCCACTGCTACTCGTCCCAGTCTTCGGCGGTTGAGACTCTGTTCGTGGGTTTGGCGCAAGTGGTTGCATTAACAGGGCGGTTTAATGCGTGCAGAGATATCTGTAAGAATTCGCAGGATTGGGGAAGGGCAATACCTGAATGTTCCGTGACACAGATGATTTGGCAGGCGAATGACAAGGACCCGAAATGGATTTCCTGCTCCATTGATGCGAGGCAATAGAGGAATCGTGACATATACGTGAGGTGGGGGACGTCAACGCCGTCGTGGGCCAGTGTCAATAAAGAAAATGACGATCGACGTCGTGATCGACCCGTACAGAGAACATTGGGGTATAGATATCGACACCGAGGACAGGACTGGCAGACTAGTGTTGCGTGATTTTCCGTGAAAGACAGTTGTTCTGGCACTTGACATTATATCGGCTTCCACCCGATACAGACGACACGGTGGTGAAGGTGGCAGAATTGTGGACGTAGTGTGACTGGCAGCACTACAGAGCAATGGCATTCCGGGACAAAAGCTGGGTATATATATGCCGGAATAAACTAATTTTTCGAGTCATATGACCGTGGCACGGACAGTGCCTAGTGACGGTGACAACGTACCTGTTATCCTAGAGCGCATGCCAGATAGGTATGGTATGCGGGACTTACTCACCACTACTGATGATGAGGTATATTACTCAGCGCGTGCACGGTACTCGAACTTTGACAAAAAACCATGTGGGTTAATACCCTAGACCTGTGGGATGACGTCTTAAGACTGGACCGACAAGACTCGCGAGTGATAGAAATTATTGATGGGACAAGCACTGAGCGGGCATCGGTGGGTGCTCTAACCGATGCGAGATGATCAGATTAACGTTTGCACGAGACAAGCCCGGATTGGTGCTAGCGAATATTGGGGACAACACGTGATTTTCGCTGCGGGGGATCAAATGCTGCGGGATCCTGTGACAAAACGGCAGCACGGTAGGATGCGATCGTATCGTGACAATGTGGGATCACACGGAGATGGCGCCGAACACCTAGCTGAGGAGGGTAATCCTTGAGCTTAAGGTGATACTGAAAATTTATAGGCGATGCCGCCCCTAACCCCCGTTTATGGCCATCAATACTCTCCACTGTGAAGAGCCCGATCATTACTTTGAACACCGAGCCTTCGCGATCGGGGACAGGGAGAGTGGTTCCTAAGAACACGTCGTCGAGCGCTTCGAGGTCGGGGACAGACAGTGACGAAAGGACATGGTATTTTTTCATCCGACCAAGGAGGACAGTGGAAATGGTTCTCTATTTCCTTGGCCAGAAACATTACAGTAACAGCTGCGCTCTCACGGTATATGGATCTCGCCAAAGACTGATGAGCTTGGGCTTGGGACTATTGGCTTCCGAATATGGGCGGTAGACTAATAATTGATCGCTTGTATTCAACATTGGGAAGGACACGTCTCATTTTATGCCGCTTGTGTGTCCGCTCGTTCGTTGAGGGTACGACCGGCCTACTCGTAGGCCTGTTGCAAGTTTGTTAGCATGGTGCGGCAAATATAGTCGAGTTGAGGCCACTGTTAGGAGGTTGAAGGAGCTCTGAGAATGAGATCGACAGGTGGAACAGCCGTGCGTCCAAAATATAAGGAAGTGAGGGGTTTCCTCCAGCGTTTGAGACTAAGCAGTTTTGACAGTTAGTTGGACAAAAGGTAACAGCTCGGTCCAATTATCGCAAGCCAGGTTACTGTACATCGCTAGAAAGCTATGGACGTGCTGTGGACACGCTCTTAAGACATAGTTTCCTTGAGGACGGGAGGCGGCAGTGAGGGTCAATTATACCGGAACACTTTATGCATTTCTTTGATATGCTGGTGGTCAAACTCAATTAGTTGATCAGAGTGCAGGGTGTGAAGGGCCCCAAACACCGAAAGGACGCGTTCGACAAGGTGAGGAGCCATTGGGCTGGTCTCTGTATTTCGAATCGCAGTCAAGACGACAAATCTAGTAAGGTTGCTAATAATCACGGACTGGACATACGGATTATACGGATTGCCTTCGGAGCGATACTTGTACTTCGCTAGATATACCGCCGCGCATTGAAATGTGCGAGGTACCGCGCGGTGTGCGACGGGCAGCTTAGAGGGTGGTGGGATAATTGTCGGAGTTGACATGAAATATTGACAAGCTTCGATATGTTTGTGGACATCCGTGTGCATCGCGAGCCGCTAGAAACGATCTCTAATGGTATCGAATATAGCTTCAAAAGCTAGATGAATGCCGAAACTGGCAGGTCGTGACATGGGTTTATCACATGGGAGCGAAATGAGGTACGTACTCTATACCAGTTAATCGCACCTTCGTTTGCGGGAGGTCTGGGATGTATTTCCTGGATACTATTCTTTCATGCAGGAAAAAATCGCTCATGGTGAACTTTTTCTCTCTAGGTGAAAGCGGCGTAGATGTATAATCACGGATACAATCGAGATAGATTCAATCGAAGTGCGGACATGATTTGGCTCGCTGTTGTTCGACAAGTGTTGCAGGATCAACAATAGGAAAGAGCGACACAGAGGTTATGAAAAATTATCGATCGCTTTCGATGAGTAAAAACTCGTCAAGACTGTAATGGAACATATCATATTCGCGTGGGGCAGCCCGGGTGCAACTGCAGATTCTCCGGGACTCATGCGACAGATTGCGGCCAGAAGTAGTTCTGCTGGAACATGTGCCCCGTTGACGTTCGCTGAATATACGAGTTAGAGAATAAGGCACGACCTTTAGTGTGCCGTGGATATGATGGACAGTAAAATCGAAGTTCAGACGTGCAGTGGTCCACCTCTTTAGCATATACAAATCCTGCATACAGCGCAGATTGGTGAGTGTTTCATCAGTGGTGCAGCACGTGAAGTGACATTCCCAAATATAGGGTCTCCACTGAACTACCGTACTTAAACCACGACACAACACTTCGCCATAGGTGCACTATAATACGCGATGATATCGATATATTAAGCAGTGGGATGGTCTCGAGACGTTGGGCGGGGAAGCACCTGCTCCAGCTTCGGACACATCGGTATGGACTACGAAATCCCTTGAACAATAAGGGAAGTGTACGACAGTGGTGGAGGGGAACACATTGTTGATGCGCGAGAATACGGCGTATAGAGCCGGACCCCAAGTCATGATGAAACGGCTTTCAGTGACAAATTCGCTTAGAAGTAAGAGCTGTGATTTTAGCAATATATCAGACAAAACGCCGGATAAAATGTTCCATGCCTAAGACCAAACGAAGGTCTTCTATCCGAAGGTCTTTTACGCAGGATTGCGTAGGCGGTGGGCAAATGGCTTTGACACGGTCGAAAGTATTAGAGGTACATCAACCGAGGACTTGGCCAGTGTATTCTAATTAATTTCGACCAACAGGACTTTCGACGGGTTGGCAATTGAGCCTGCTGTCTGAAATGCTTCGAAGATTTGCTCGAGATATTTCGAGTGCGCCTCAAACGGGGACTGGTACAACATCGATCTAGTCCAGGTATGAAGATGAAAAGACACAGAAGCCTGAATCTAGGTGACTTAGGGACGTTGATATCAAGTGCTGAGAAAGTCAGGAGACCTTAAACACTCCAACAGGAGTATTGCCAGCAGGGTAATGAGACGGCCGTGCGATTGATTTGTTACTCCGCCACAAGAGGTTACCAGCATGCACTGAGGGTTTCAGTGACGCTCACTAACTTGGCGTCACTTGACATTATCCGGACAGGACCCCAAAGTGGTCAGCAGCTACGGAGCTCTCGCGAGCCGTATGGCGATGCAGGTGTTGCGGTGGTCGATACCCAACAGGGACTCCAGTTTTATATTTTTACAACGATAATGCACGGGCAAACCAAGGACTTATGACTTTCTTCAACGACGTCGGATACAAGCATGTTATGAACACAATTAATTGTCTATGACAGTGGCTTTCTTCAGCGACGTCGGATACAAGCATGTTATGAACACACTTGTCTATGACATCGACTTTCTTCAGCGACTTCGGATACAAGCAAGCATGCTATGAACACCCTTTACTTGTCTAAGACAGTGGAGGTGTACGGATTGATACATACCTACGAGCTGGGGCGGGCAAGACGCAAACATATTGGCTGGACGGGATTTCCGAGACGGTTTTTGCGAATCAGAACCAGAAATTTTACATGCATATATTTGATATACCAATAAAAAACACGTGTCAAAATTTCAGGTTCTGATACGCAAAAACCGCCTCGGAAATCGCAATTTTCATTTTTGACCTCAGGATGGTGGGTGACATACTCGTACTACAATCAATAGTATATCACCCCCCCTGAGCCAATTTTCAAAGCTACAATACGAACAGTAGATGTTTCAAAAGCAAGAACAGAGTCTCCGCCGCCACAGATATCGAGCTCGGGACTGGATCTGTCTCGGTGGGCTTGAAGGGCTTGCCGCCTTTACTGCTGTAGTCCCAGCTAATACTGAAGTCCAACATGCCCGCAAGCGCTTCCTCTCGGGAGTCAAACATCGGCCTCGTTTTTTTTTCCATGTTCTCTCCTCGAAGTTTTGTCAAGTTCAGGAACAGTCGACACTTGCCACTGCGCTTGTCTAGATAGCAGACAGGGCTGGACGACTCCTCCCATTGGTGGTGTGTGACTGCTGGAGAGCGGCTGGGCGCCATGCTGTCGCTCTCTTGTGCGCGAGCTGTGATCGCGTGTGTGTCTGCGTGTCTGCTGTGTGTGTTGTCGATTTTTTATTTTGCTGTATTTCCGGGGCAAAAAAACGGTTTCATTTTTTTTTGCTACTCTAAAATCTATATGAAACGTGGAGGACACCCCTTGTTTGAGAAAACGCTCTCAGTCACCTTGATAGTTAAACATGCAAACGCGCTGTGATTGGCTGATTACGACGATATGCCAAAATCCGTTCAATTCTTCGTCAATGAAAAGTAATGGCTGGACGAACAAATGTGAGGTTCTTGCCCGGCCCAGCTCGTAAGGGATACAATAACTTTGTTCTTCTCAGTTCTTCTATAAGAAAACCACAGACAGGACGGTACCGTACGTACGACTCCCTGTCGGTAGCTTAACTGATATGGCAAGAGCGTCGCATCAGTGAACGCAGTTGGACAGATGATCTTGAAGCTCTAACTTTGCTTTAGTCAGTTCATCGGTATGTGACAAAGTCTCTCGTTATTGACACGTAGTTGGGTCAAGGGTCGCCACGGACACGGTGGACAAACAATACATAGACCGAGAAGGGTGATTTTCTTTATGTGATGTCCCAGTGTTTTGGTGGCTCGCTTGGGCGAGAAGGCAGTTTTCGGCAGTCAT
>JAYJMJ010000354.1:7731986-7754326 GCA_036873875.1 Laminaria ephemera
GACACGTACGAAAGTACATGGAAGTGTGGTGAGCTTAAGCTTTATTTTTCCCCATCCGCCGGAGGATAAAAAAAAAAAAAAAAAGATGTTTTGTTTTCCATTTCATCTCCCACAATCCCAGGACCACGGTGCAGCCTGCGGTCGCGCAACAACAAGGCAACTGCATCTACGAGATACGTCTCACCTCCTCGCCTGAAGCACGCCAGGGCGTTAGCCCGCTATAGCTCTCGCGCACGGACGTGCCTCTGTGATCTGTGATCAGCAGAGCAGCACCACGATGTGCGGTTGGATTACAGCACCACCAGTGGGTGACGGTTCTTGATAGAATCAAGAATTTCGTCGATGCTGGTGTACCACACTTGTGACTTCTCGTACAAGCGAAAGCCGGCGCGCTGGTTGTTATGGAGCGAAACGGCGCGGTCCTTCGTGGTGGTGGTTGTGTGGAGTGTACTCGGTGGGAATCTGGTCCACGCAGGTGCTGATGTTGTGTGGAGATAAGCTGTGTGTGCTTGGTGCTTGGGCAGCCCTGCCTGAGGCGCAAAAATCGTTTGAAAACAAAGCAGTTGTGATTGGTTCACACTTTGCAATTCCGCCGCATCGTATGATTGGTTCGCAACTCCGCCGCATCGTACACTTTTGAATTTTTGCTTGGGGGTTATAGCCATAAAACGGTATACAAGGTGTAATGATGCAATTTAACGGTACAGGTTAAATCCATGACACAACGGAATATGCACTGCATGCCTTCAATCTGCGCATCCTTGTCACTTTCGATGCCCAAGCTGATGAGACTTGGATCCGGGTCGACCTCCACCACACGTAGCAATTGCACCAAGAACGGAGAACCGCCAAGAAGACCAAACAAAGGTGTGCGTGCGTTTATCGGCGACGGCCTGATCATTCCTTCAGCCGCGCGTAAATACCGTACTCGTATGATAGCTTTATAAGTTCTGAAGACTTCTTTCTGTCCCTCGTTATTTCTGTGTTGGTTGGCCCCGTACCCTAGAGAGAGGGGGGCTGTTTGGGGCACAGAAGCGGCGGCACGCAATAAAATCGCGGGCACGGAAGAAGTGATGCGCAGGCAGCGATGGGGATAGTCTTGACTGGGTTTGAGCGGATAGGGCCGCCCGTACCAAAGCGAGTAGGTTTTCTAGACTTGTGTTGCTTGAGGTGTCTCTCTGCTCCTATAACCAAAAACGCCTTTGTATTGAGGTTGGATCTTACATCTGACAGCAGCGGCCCTTGGCTCAAGGCTCACCCACGAGAGCCCCAAGATCCTCTTGCACCATCGGGCCCCAGGCCCCAGGCTCTTCCTAGAACAGAACTTGACTTGGGCACAAGACGCAAGGCTTGTCCATAGTTGATCCACGAGTAGAGGTTTTGCCGCGTGCTCGTTCCCAGCAACGTCGTCTCGTGCCATTAATAAACTGTTTTTGCAGGGCAAGCAAAGCTTTTTTTTGGGTGGCATCATCGTAGACGGGAGTAGGCACCTACCTCCCTCCTCGCTCTTCGCGTTGTGACGCTGTGGTGGCGGGCTGTGGTGACGATGCAGAACAAGTGCAGTACAGCAGCAAGCAGTATATACATGGCAACACCGCCACTGTTCGTTGGCTCGTGACTATGAGTCGAGATAGATGTTTCAGGCTTACAGCATTAGTCTCACAGCAGGGAGGTCAGATGGAGAGTGATCCCATGATGCTATATCATCGCCGCATACAACCACAGAAGAAGTCAAAATTCAAACATCTAAGAATATGCCAATAACCCGAAACGACACGTAACCGTCAATGTTGAATAGTCAAATACGAACACCCTCCCGGCTCTTCACATGACTGTGACGAACCAAGAAAATAAAACACAACTCCATGACCTAAATCAACGACGGTAGTGAGAGGAAACCCGTCCCAACGAGCAAAATCCTCTCACAAATCCCCCCCTATACAAAACTATTGTAATCGCAAAAGAAATTACAGTAGCCGCGCCTGAAAAAAAAACTAAGGCGAAAAGAGCAATGCCAGAGATCGCGAGGAACCCCGTTCCCCCGGACAAAAGTTTCCTTTTGCCCCCTACTGCCGACACACAGATGGCGACGGTAAACCGAGATAGCATAAATCCTTTTTCGCATGATAGAATTTAACTGACGCTAAAAATATCCGAAAACAGTAGATCGCTTGTGATACAACACAAAACCGAAAGCACTCCCTTTTTGGTTCTGATCTACTCACTAGCTCCCCTGTTAATCGAATACACGTTCTCCTGCTGCTATGCTGTTATAACTGCAAGCACACAAAGCAGCCTAAGCCCTCCCAGCTACAAACGCTATTCGATCATCCGCAAAACCACCCCGTTTTATCGCAGAAGCAAAACAAAATGAGAATGCGAAACAACTTGCAAAAATCCTCAAAATGTTTCATCTTTCTCAAACAATACTAGTGGTAGAATAATCAATCATGAATACGCATACCCTCCCTTATTCTGCTATATTAACGTACAGTATACACAAACAAAGGATGCCTGCAAAATCAATCAAATCAGTGACCACCTATAATACCACAAAAAGAAAAAAATGTATATTTCAGTCCGACCAGTCACCTTCTGGTCCTGTCCATACCAGATGCCGCGAAGCGCGTTGGATTTACAAGACTGTTTGATTTGAACATGAAAACACAGTTTTTCAAGTACCGGAGGGGGGGGGGGCTACCATTCAGGATCAACCCAAACGATACATCTCCAACAGTTCACGAATTTCCGGAACGATCACATCATTCAGAAATTCCAGCCCTCGTCGCGAACGATATACTGCAAAATAGTACGATCAATACAAATTAATTTCGATCGAACAGAATGTTTCCATCGCAAGAAAAACAAAAAAAATCATCACGCCTACGACACCCACAAAACAAAAAGAGTTCAGACGAATCTCCCCGCCCCGCGAAATAGTTACCGGAATCAAAGTTCCAGCAGGCGATATACTCCTGTCTGCTCCTTCCACGATCTCCCGCTGCTGCTGTTACTGCCTCCTGTGGTGATCCTGCTTCCTTGTCTACCGGCGTTGCGCACACGAAGCTGTGGTGTACCCTGTCGCCGCACCTGTCGCAGATCATTGCGGTGCAGGCGTCGCTATAGTGACCTGTAGCCTTGCAGTGCCAACACGTTACCGTATCAAGCGTTTTGCCGGCTCCACCGTTTTTTCAGCGATTTCCCCTCTTCCAGACCGATCCCGACCACGCCTCGGTCTGCCTCTACTGTTTCCACAGTAAACCTGCCCCAAATCTCGAGTGAGTACTCAACAGCAGGCGGGCATAGACAAGTATGCGTACGAGTACAGAGTTTTATCGTCCAGACTCATTTCGTGTTGTTCAGCTGTTAATCTTCGTATGAATACAGTCCACGATTTACTCGTGGAATTTAGCCCTATCAACAGCAGACTCTAAAGCTTGAAACAGAAACACCCATGCCATCAGCTGCCTCCGATGCTCCCTGGGCCATGAGGGACTCTTTGTCGTTCCCATTGGCCCAGCCCCCAACCTCTACGTACTACCTGGTAATCGTCATCAAAAACGGTCGCAGAAACATGCAAAAAAACGCTGCCACCCAGACCACCGTGTGTGAGAGAGGACTCACCGTGCGGGGCAATGCCCCCCCCCTTGTCCTCTCCAGCCAAACTGAGCCCCTCCGGGTTCAGCTTCCGCACGAGCACGTCCACCCTCCCGGCCCCCGCTGCCACAATCGGAGCGTTCCGACAATGGCGTTACAGCAGCCCCCTCTGCTGCAACTTCGGTAGGTAGCAACTGCTGCTCCCTGCCGGACTCCCACCTCGCCTCGCTCTCCTTTGTACACGTGAGCAATAAATCCATCATACCAGGTATTTATCAACTTTACGTGTGCTGATTTCTGACGCTTTTCTTCTTCACCAGCTGCTTGCTGCATTTCTTGGAGAGCGAGACCCTGCTCCAACACCTTGGCCCTAAGATCCTCCACTGCATCAGCCATGGGTTAAGTCGGTACCAGACTCTAGAGTGTTCGTTAGCTCGTGACTAAGAGTCGAGATAGATGTTTCAGGCTTACAGCATTAGTCTCACAGCAGGGAGGACAGATGGAGAGTGCTCCCACGATGCGTCATCATGGCCGCATACAACCACAGAAGTCAATATTCAAACACCTAAGAATATGCCAATAACCCGAAACGACACGTAACCGTCAACAATATTGAAAACTCAAATACGAACAGGACACATTTCAACTTCCACCAGACGACCCCAGTAACCTAGGCGAAATTGTTCGTCCTTTTATTGGGAGATTGCACCCACCGCTAACCGTACGAGGCACCTTCCTTTTTCTTTCCAACCATTGGTCGATACCTCGTGTGATGAGCTGCCCATTGCATACACACATTTTTCACGATGACGTTTAAGTTAAATACAGAAATAAAACACAGCAAGTTGCACTTCTCCTGGATCTCAAGATTCGGGTCGCAGCAAACAATTTTTTTGCGACCTATTAATAGTCAAAATGTCAAAATCGGGATGAATTCCATCCCGTACTTCCTGTTTCCCCCGAGAAGCCCTGACAACCTTCCTTTCTCTTTGAGAAGCCCTGACAACCCTCTTTTCCCTTTACCTTCCGTACGAGGATGTGCATCCCTTTTGGGACACTGCGCTTTCCACGCTTAATCACGCAAAGCTCGAGCAAGGCGGCAACAATATATCCCCCCCTACGCGCAGCTGGAGTGATCTGGATAGTGCCGGTTGACATGCTTGTGTCAAAACTATCGGAGTCAGAGCTCCCCTGCCAGGCACTCCAGGGAGCAATACGCAGTCTGTGGTCGTCATGGCTCATCCTGGGTTACATCCCCGGGTTTCTTACATCCTGGATACACCTTCGGGCTCCCCACAGCGTGAAATGAATCAACAAACGGGGAGGAGCAAAGACGGAACATACCATCAACACAACAATCCAACACAAACCAGCGGCGCTTCTGCTATCCTGCCTTGCTCGACTTTTTCTGCTTCCTTCTGCGACATGCACGTAATAGGTACCAAGTACCAGGTACCTGTCCCAAGTACCGGGTACCTGTCAACCGGTATTGCTGGTACGTACGGAGTATACAGCACGCTCGGATATAATCCGTGCTGAGCTCAAAACCAAAAACCAAAAACGTACGCCGATACTGATGTACTCCCTATCCGGTATAAGTTCACTCACTACTCCTACGATATCCAATTCTTGTTTTAGCTGCGCTGTCAAAGGAAATCCTGCCTCAAACAAACAGATAGATGCTGCTATCGCGAACACACGCTGACCGTACCGCAACACAGTAGCAGTATAGTAGTGCCTCTAATACAGGCGCGGGTCAACCGGCTAGCTCTTGCGAAGCTTTCGCCGTCACGAAAAGTTCAGAACTTGGGTTACTCCAGCTGGTATCACATCATATCATATGTGTGACAGGGCGCGGGTAGTCGGGACCATCAACAACCCTTCCCCTCGTACGCGTCAACACCCGCGAGGAAAGGAGGGACGGGGGGGGGGGGGGGGGTGTTTATTCGAAGCAAGCAAGCAAGCTAACACGCTAGCAAGCTAGCAAGCGAGCACGCGAGCGAGCAAGCAAGCGAGCAAGCAAGCGAGCAAGCAAGCGAGCAAGCAAGCGAGCAAGCAAGCGAGCAAGCAAGCGAGCAAGCAAGCAAGGCTGTGCACGCAAGGTTGTGCAAGCAAGACTATGCCAGCAATGTTGTGCTAGCAAGGTAATTCAAGCAACCGAGGTTGTGCAAGCAAGCAAGCAAGGTTGTGCAAGCAAGCAAGCAAGCCAGCAAGCAGCCCACAACTTCTGGCAGAACCCTAGAGACCAAAACGACGCCGCGACTTCTACTGCAGCCAGGGTTGGCAAAAGGACAAAAGGACAACCAACCCTATCGTTCAAAAGCTAGCAGCTATTATACTCATTCTTACTACTGTTGTCTTGAGTCTATTGAGTCTATACAATACAAAAGCTCCTTAGATCCTGACAACGCTCGAGCCATGTATTATCAATATTAATCGGAACCTATCATAACTGGACTGCTCGTACATCATAGTTGGACTGCTCGTACTGTACTGGTAATGGCCTGTCAGAGGCCACCCCTAACAAGCTCCTGTACTACGAACGGAGCATCACACCAAAAACGCGTTAACAAGCAATCGATCGACGGCGCCTAGCCCCAGCTTCAAAGTCCAGAAAGATCACTCAGCAACCTTTGCTTTGAAGGCCCAGAAAGGTCACTCAGCAAGCCCTTTGCCTTCTTCTCCGAACGAAGAAAGAAACAAGAGGATGAATTGAGACTGCTCACTCGTTGGCCTCCGTGTGGGTCAGCGCGATGCAACAACACTGAGAGCCCCAAGAATATTAAATCCGGGCAAGGGAAGGGGGGGCTGTACTGCACGGGCTACCGTGTGAGCACACGCGAGGGAGAACCGTTGTGGGCAAGCTTTTCTGCCCGCTGTCTTTCCCGTATCAAGCAACGCATGTCCTGGATAGAGGTCAGGATCAGTCCGTGCTCTGCGCAGAACTCTCGAAGTTCCGGTACCCTAACATCAAAACGAGGGGTACAAAGAGAGAAACGGCGGCAAAGACCAGGCAAGCGTCAAACCTACTATTATCAACCTTTTCACTACTACAAAACTTATCCTACACTAAATCCAAGTAGATTGTCCCCCAAAAGCGTGGATGCGGTTCTAAAGGGGTTAATAACTGCTTTGGAACTTCAAGCAGAAACAAGTGTCGAAAAAAATGACAACAACAGCATCAGCCACAAGAAGCAAATCGAACTGCGAGGTAGTGGATGTGCCCGAACTACAACGGACGGAGATGAACCGACACGTACGCAACATCGCACAACTGAACTTGTACTGCTGCGCCTTCGCACTATTAATAGGCGGTTGATGAGACTCGCACCGAATATCATTGGTATTCTACAATACGTTTCTTGTATATATGCCTATTAATAGGCACTGGGACTGATAATCGAGCTGCGATTTCATTTTTTCCAGGGCTTTTCATGGGTCATGACCCGGCCCGCGGGTCGGGTCAGGAGGGTTTCAGAATCTCGCGGGCCGAGTCGGATCGGGTCAGGAGGCGTTTGAAATCTCACGGGTCGGGTCGAGTCGGGTCAGGAGGTAACCAAACATCACGGGTCGGCTCAGGTCACCCTGGCCCGATCCGACCCGCGAGAAGTGGCCCGACCCGTGAAAGGCCCTGATTTTTTCTCAAGGTCGGTTTTTGGTATATAGCTCGAGTGAGGAGCCTCAGAAAAAAACGATTCATGCCTACCGTGGCGTGCGTCCTTCGTAACCACAGCACGGCCACCTCTCCATATGCAAGCAGCACACGACTACTTACCGTCCAAGACGAACTTCGCTACACAGCCACCAAAAACACGAAAACATGTGGCGGAGACACCATCGCTTGGTTTTGAAACAGTGACTTTGAAAAACAACGAAAGTAGAAGCGGAGGCCAGCAAAAAAAAAACAGTGCACCGACCAAGCGAAACGTCTGTCTTTAAACACGGGTTTCGGTACGAGTTCCGTCCGCTTGCATACCTTTTTCATATCTTCGTTAAAAAAAATTGCTGTCGCTAGAAACTCGCGCGGCGGGTTCTTTGTAACTGTCGTCATCTTGTGTGCGTTGGTGGTCTGCGGACGCTTCAGGAAAATCGAAAGAGGTCCCTATTTTTTGGCGACGGCAATGTTAGTAATAAAATAGCACGAAACGATTGACGCACCTTGCCATGTGCTTCCCGTCCTTAGTTGTAATCTCACAAAGCACCCCCACTGGTGATAATCCCGCCAATTTGGCCAGGTCAACAGCCGCTTCTGTGTGTCCCCCTCTTTTAAGCACGCCTCCAGCCTGCGGGGATAACAAACAGTCAATCACAAAATACGAGCGGCACAAGGCAGGAAAGTAAAATAAAACAAGGAAAAAAAAACATAGCGGGTTTCGGGAGCGTGATACGCCGTCAGTTCTGCAGTTTTGGGCTAAAGTGATGCTGCACGAACCCACCCAGCGTACGATTGACTATCAAACCAAGTAAAATACCAGGGTATAGAAGAAAGCAAACGCACCGTATAACATGCAACATAACACACCCTGGGACGAATTTCCGAGACGATTTTCTCGGAAACTAGAGAACACACGACGAAAATGGCGGCGTTGGAAAGGTGTTCTCGTCGAGATATTTCCGCAGACGCATCGCTCGGCGTTCGCACCCTCCCCGTTGTCGAGGAAATCAGCTTGGAAATTCGGCCGAGGGTGTGTGCTATTAGTTATTATGCGTGTTGTACGATATACCTGGTACCTGGTACGAGGCATATCGTTGTTGGGCGGACCACACAAAACAGAGGAGAGGGGCAACTCGACGGACAAACTCGCTGGGAGATGGCGATGGCGCGTCACTCACCGTGTATCGTAGCGGGAAGATGTGGCCAGGCCGGTTGAAGTCGTGTGGACTAGCCTGTATAGCGGTCGAAGCCACAAAAAAGTAGAACCGCCGAAAAGAGGGGATGGGGGATGGTTAAGGTAACACGGTAACGGGTTTACAACGGTAGTGGATGCCGGGCGAATCAAACGCGGCGAAAAAACAACGACGAGCGACGGCACGGAAGAGGTGGAACCTACGGTAGTAAATCTTATCAGGGTCCCAACGTGAGCGCTATTAATAGTATATGATACGCCGCCCAAAAGACAACTTTGAAGAACGTTGTACGCTCAACCCAATGAACAATCCCACCGACTAGGCATAAAACGGGCACAATTGTAAAACACTAGGCTAACGCGATAGCAAAATATACTAGGTAGCTAGTTAGTGGAGCGGACCCGCCACTCAACCCAAATACACCCCCCCTCTATCCTGGCATATCTCAGAGTCAGTATGATATCATACAAGCACGATTGGGTTCATTCCGCTTTGCGTGTCCCTCCGTTTCCACCGGCGGCAATTGTACAGATACGGCAAACGCACACATCGCACAGCAGCTTCGTGTCGCGTTCTACCTAACTCCCCGTGGCGTGTCCTTCCCTCCCCACCGTCCGAAACTCTACCGGTAAGGCATACCAGGTACAGTAGTGGTCCCTCTATAGCGCCGGTATGTACCAGCCAGAAATACCGGTAATATAGGGGCAACCGGCACTACTCCGGATATTGCCACTACCGGTTGTTTCCATCTGTGCCACGCGATTTCACAGCCACTTTAGCGGGCAGCCGGTACTACTCAACTGGCGCTACAGAGGAACCACTACTGTAACATACCTGGTACGCCATAACGCAGCAAGAAACGCCCACAAGCGCGCTTCTTGGAGTAATTCAAGTGGGCTCCATACACGCCGGTGGACCATGAGTCAGTCAGATCAACCTCGGCTGGAAGTATGCCATGCTCAACACTCAACACGTAACAGTACAGGACAACGAATAAGAAACTGGGCACTACCATAGTCAGGCCGACATTTACAGGAACACAAGAAACCCGGGAGACGTTATACTGAAGTTAGTGTAGAACACACCCTCTCCCAAATAAGAAACCAAATAAGAAACAGTCTTTAGCCTGGGTCAGCATTTCTGTTTCTTATCAGGTGTCGTGTGCTGTACACGATCTCAATACTTGGGGATCGTGATTAAGCGCAGGGGAACACGACAAGGGGAAAACCACACCTTGGAGTCTGCCATGGTACGAGGTACATGATCCCAATACTCGGGGATCGGGATAAAGCACAGGGATCCACAACAAGGGGAAGCCACACCTTTGAGTCTGCCATGATTCCAGGTACATTATCTCAATACTTAGGGATCGTGGTAAAGAGGAAAGCCACACCTTCGACCGTGATGAAGCACAGGGGTACACGACAGGGGGAAAGCCATACCTTTGAGTCTGCCAAGGAGCGCAACGTGATGGCACGGTCGCCCGCGCTGATCCCCGTGGAGGTGCCTTGCTTTGCATCGACAGAGACCGTGAAAGCGGTCATCTTCGGGTCCTCGTTGTATTTTACCATTTGCGGCAATCGCAACTCCTGCAAGCACATTAAGCAAACATCCGGAACGTTTCGTAAGACGATTATTTTTCAGTGGTTAGGGCTGTATTTTATATAGGTTATATATATATATTTTTCTCTTTTGTGGGTCTAAGAGGGCGGCTCAAGTCGTTGTCGGCATGCAGACATCGGGACCACAGGTCCCCGGAACCTGCTTGCACATCCGAATAAACTGCGTACCACGAGTACAGCAGCAGTAGATAGGTCACAGAGGGCGGATCATGCCGTCGTCGTCATGCGGCATCGAGACCACAGGTCCCTGGGACCTGCTTGCACATCCACATAAACTGCGTACTTACTACGAGTACAGCAGTCGGCCACCGCCAACTGTACTGTACGGAGGGAGCGAGACTGTCAAGCTGGTCGTACCCATGGAATACCAGCCAACAATATCCAAATACAAAAATACAAAAATATAAATCGTGCATACCCACTGGATGTCGATGGGTAGAAAGAACGGTTAAACGTGAGGATCACCATACACACCACAAACATAAACCGTGCATACCTCAAGACGCTTCTCTTCCATCGAAGCGCAAATTACCCCGCTGGAATGGCGGATTGTGAAGGCCACCAGGTCTTCGGACGCCTGTAAGAGGCCGGCACACGGACAACAACGGCACGGACAACAACGGTTCGGCAGGGCATACGGAGACGAGATGAGAACCGCTGCTGAAGCATGCCGGTGGCACTTGCTCACGTCAACTCGGAGAAGCCCGCCGTAAATTCGTGGTTCCTTTCCGATTTCCGATGAAAACGGGCAGGGGCGAAAGCAACTACCAGGTATTTAACAATAATCCAACTGTTACATATTCACCTTTTCTGCTGCAAAGACAAGATCGCCCTTCTTCCCCCTCCCTTCGTCGTCCGTGACCACGACAACATGTAATTCATATCATACCCCCGTATTTATTTAATAACACCCTTTCCGCTGCGGAGACAAGATCGCCACCGTAAACCAACCATTAAATAATAAACCAACTATTTAACAATATTTTTTTTCGCTTCGAAGACAAGAACGCCTCCGTAAACCAACCATTTAATAAATCACTTGTTCCGCTGCGAATACAAGATCGCCCTCGTTCTCCCTCCCTTCGTCGTCCGCGACCACGAAACCAACCACAGAACAACAAACCAACTACCGACCATTAAATAATAAACCAAATACGCAACAATAAACCAACGATTTAACAACAAACAAATAATGTAACAATACCAACCATTACATAATTACCTTTTCCGCGGCAAAGACAAGATCGCCCTCGTTCTCCCTCCCTTCGTCGTCCGTGACGACGACGCATTTCCCCTCTCTTACAGCCTCAATGGCTGCTAGGACGGATTCCTTCCCGAAGGCGTACTCCTCCTCTTCTTCATCCCCCTCCTCCTCTTCTTCGTGCGCCGCTTTGATTCCGGTTGTTTTTTCCTGGAGATTGTTTATCCAGGCAGTCGAGGGTGGTCATACAGAGGGTTGACACTTCCACGCTCTACGTATATGTATACCAGGCAAACATAACTCCTCCTTACAATCTAGTGGTAAACCTCGTAACTACTGTTATAAATATTTCTCGAGTTGGCGCTCCCGCAAAGGACATTTTCTTGCAGTCGGGAAGCGACCGAATCCGGAATATCGAAATAGCCAAGTACCGAAACCACAAAGTAACGAAACAAAAAAAAGCTAAAACCAAGGAATCCGAACCCGCCTCCCACCCCACCACTAATCACTCCAATCGAGTACTGGTACCACAGTACTGTACTCACCCCACCCCTAAACACCCCAATCGAGCACTGGTACTACTGCACTCACCCCGCCCCTACTCGCCCCAATCGAGTACTGGTACTACTGTACTCACCCCACCCCTAATCGCCCCAATCGATTACTGGCACTACAGTACTGTACTCACCCCACCCCCCTCAATCTCGTACTGGTAGTACAGTACTGTACTCACCCCACCCCTAATTGCCCCGACCTCGTCAAGAGGAAGGGCCACCGGCGCCGCAGCACCATTCAACGGAGGCTCTCCCACAATCTGAAGAACACAACGGACATGGCGGGCGGACAAGGTGATTTTCGGGAAAACGACGTGACGGAGGAGGCTAAGGTTAAGGCTAAGGCTAAGGCTAAGGCTAAGGCTAGGCTAAGGCTAAGGCTAAGGCTAAGGCTAAGGCTAAGTCTACGTCTAAGTCTAAGTCTAAGTCTAAGTCTAAGGCTAAGGCTATGGCTAAGGCTAAGGCTAAGGCTAAGGCTAAGGCTAAGGCTAAGGCTAAGGCTAAGGCTAAGGTTAAGGTTAAGGTTAAGGTTAAGGTTAAGGTTAAGGCTAAGGTTAAGGCTAAGGTTAAGGTTAAGGCTAAGGTTAAGGTTAGCCCATCTACTGCCGCAAAAATGACCCTACACACTTTCCAAGCAGTTCACGACTAAAAACGTTAGTGCAGTTGTAAAGGGGGTAAGGCCGAGTGCAATCATCACATGCAATCATCAGATCATCACATAATCATATCATCATCCTGCGTCGACCTTTCTATGTGCACAAGATCAATGTTTTTCGCAGTCGAACGCGGCACAGCAAACCGATAAAGGTCAAGCAGGTGCGATCACACACTGGAGAACAACGGTTGTTTTTGGCGCATAAATGTCGCGATTGTACGGCACGGTACTGTACGGTACGGTACGGTACGGTACAGTAAGGTAAAGGTGCGGCACGGTACCCGGGGGAGACCGGAGAAGACGAGCGGCACAGGCGTATGAACACCTCTTAGATTTCGCGCATACATGTCGCGATTGTACGACACGGCAGGTTGGTGCGAAAGGCTGCTATCGACCTTTATACAGTAGTTTCGATAGAAGGGGTGGTCTGCGGGGTATGTGATGTCATATATTTATACCTCGACGTCATCCAATTGGTGAAGGAAGTGACTCATGCGCTGTGCCTTCGCCCTGAGGTAGGCCAGGCTGTGCGCGTTCGGAGCCACGAGCATGGGTATGCGGCTGAGAATCTTAATCCCCATGGCCTTGAGGCACTTCAGCTTGAACGGGTTGTTGGTCATCAACTTCACGCTCTGAGATACGAAGAGGAGACAAGGTCAACGCGGTAAAGAAACCCACGGTATAGGATACGGAGGTAAGGTCAAGGCGGTAAGGGATATTGTGCTTTGGAATATGCTTATACTTCGAAGTATGGAGGTAAGGTGAACGCGACAAGGAATATTGAAAGGCAGGAGGGCAGGTCTCATCAGAATACCGAACGCAAAAGCACAGCCATTATTTCGGTTTTTCATTCAAGACCTACGCATGGTACACATCATGAAGAAAACCAGTAACATAGGTTCGAAACGGTGTCTCTGCAAGGGTAAGAGACCAACGCTACATACGAACGGCAGAACAAGTCGCGCCGCGCACCTTAATACCCATGTCGTTGAGAATGTACTCCACCGCTTCGTAGGAGCGGAGATCGTCATCGAAGCCCAGGTGTCGATTGGCGTCCACAGTATCCAAGCCGCCGTCCTGAAGCGCGTAAGCTGCCACTTTGTTGGCCAGCCCGATACCTCTCCCCTCCTACCGCCACAGGCGATTCGTAAATCATACGGGGTGCAATCATAAATCAATTTCCAAATTCGAGGGAGACGATACTGCAAAAAAAAGAAAAGAAACGACACAAGAGGTGGAATTGATTTGTTTCCAGTACACAGCACTAGTACACGGGGGGTTCGTGCACCGTGTGCAGGCGAAACGAAAACAGGAGGTGGAATCGAAAAAAACTCAGTATACAAAGCACAGGGGGGGGGCGCGTACAATCGGCAGAGGCAGACGCAGGTGCAACGAGTGTTTCGACGCTTACCAGACCCTGGGCACGCCAACACAAGAGCCACCCGACTGGAGCCATCATGTCGTATGCAAACGTCCGTTCCATGTATCTACCGTATACCGCACCTTCCCCATGCAGCTGCAGCGTCAAAGCTTCAAAACAAGGGCGATAGACACCCACATAAATGCACCAGCGCATTGCACAATGCACAATGCACAACGTACCATGGGTACAACGCACACTGCACAACGCACTACGCACTTGCGCAACCACGCCAAAGCGGGAACAACTTCTCGCAGAGTACATGTGCATGAGTACATACATGTGCACGAGTACAGTGCATGAGCCAGTGCGGCGGACAAGGAAGGGTACGGTTGGCCACCACACCCTACCCACCTGCTGCATGTAGATGATGCATCCTCCGTGCTCCGCGACGTAGTCCAGCGCGAGCTCGAGCTGCTGCTTGCAGTCGCATCGAAGCGACCCCAAGACCTCTGATGTGAGGCACTGATCGTGCACCCGGACCGGCACGCCTTCCAAGTCCGTCAGGTCTTCCTGAAACGATAAGAGAGAAACCACAGGAGGAACACAGAAGCACAGGAGGGATAAGACGGACACAACAGGGACACAGCAGAAAACAACCGTGAGACACGAGAGGAGACCGATGTGGCCAGCAACGTCCTGACGACCACAGGCATTGTACCACTATATATACCATGACCACATACCAAGTACCGGTATACCACGGACCATATCCTATACCCGTTATACCATACCTGGTACCAGGGTATATATACCATCGATATTAAGAGATGGCGGAATCAATTATGCGGAGGATTCCAATTACGAGTATAAACATCAAGTGTAGTTAATCTTCGAAATCTGTTGTCCTGACAATTCCAATTAATACGCAAATTCCGAAATCCGTTGTCCAGACAATTCCAATAAATAGACATGTCTCCGAACTATTTTGTTAAGACAATTCCAGTCAAAAGACGATCTCCGAAATCGATTGACCAGACAATTCCAGTTTGATTGTGTTCAGTGAAACCCTTTGACCAGATACTATCAATTAGGCACCAACAGAGTTTGAAAATGATACACACATAAACACACACACAGAGCACACACTCACCGACACCATCACCACCGGCTCAAGCGAGCGTCCGTTTCCCTTGTGCCGGTACGCCCTCAGTCTAAACCTCCCTCGGGGCGTCGGGAGGGAGCACTCTGACACAAACTGCGTCGTCGTCGTGTCCCGCGCCTTGGACGCGGCCAAGTTAGGCTTGCTTCCCCCCTCCCCTTCTAACTCGAAGTCGGTGTTCGGCGTGACCATAATTTCGGCATTTGTATAGCCGTTGAACGATCGCGGCCCCTTGGAAACGGAAGCGTGTTGCCACGCGTTTGTCGAGGAAGAGATAGCCTGCACGGAATCACGGAATGGTGAAGGTGGGGGTTGGTTTTGTGTTAGATTCGGTGAGCAAGGAGCGAGGAGCGAGTCCCATCTTGGAACCCTCAAGTTACACATCACAGTTCGTTGCCATTCGGCCATTTGGACAACGAGCTAAGTGCTCGTGCTGGTGTGCCGTGCCCGCTGTCGGTGAATTTCCTAGCTATCAATAGCACCCAAGGGAACTACGTTATGACAATGGTGGCGGTGGGGATTGATTGGTCTTGCGTCAGATTCGAGCACGCAAAGAGCGAGCCGCAAGCCGCATCATGTACTGTAACCCTCAGGCCATATCCGCATCGCGCTTCGTGGCCATTTTTACCATTTGGAAGAGGCGCGGCTGTCCCCGTGCTGGCGTGGCAAGGCTCCGCTGCCAATTCCTACCCAAAGGAACTACGGTTAAATATACCAGGTACCAGGTACCACGTCCCAGGTACAAAAAACTAAGGGCATGCTAGATCTGTAAACCGGCGCCATAACGGGGATGCAAAATACCCGGTACAGCAGTGTATGCAGTTGAGAGTACTACTCTTGTAGTTAAGAGTGCTGCTGTAGAACTATAGTGGAGGGTACTGTACTTGAGAGCACTATACTTGAGAGTTGAGAGTACTGCATTCGAGAGAGCTGTAGTTGAGAGTGTTGTAGCTGAGAGTGCTGTACTTGAGAGTACTGTAGTTGAGAGCGCTGTACTTGAGAGTACTGTAGTTGAGAGTACCGTGCTTGAGAGGAATGTACTTGAGAGCAATGTACAGGAGAATACTGTAGTTGACATTTAGTACTACTGTACGTAGTTGTTCCCCTCGAAGCCGGTTATTCATGACATGGTAACGTCGTAATTCCTTGTTCCTCTCGAAACGGGATACTGATCATCATGGCAATTCTTGTTCTCTCTCGAACCGGGCTATTCATGATCATGGCAATTTTCATGGCAACTTCTTGTTCCCCTCTAAGCGGGTTATTCATGATCATGGAACTTTCTTATTCACGGATCACAGTAATTTATTGGTCCCCTTGAAACGGGTTATTCATGATTATGTGATTATGGTAAGTCATTGTTGCCCTCGAAACTGGTTACTCAAAATCATGGTACTTTCTTGTTCCCCTCGAAACGGGTTATTCGTGATCATGGTCATTTCTTGTTGCCCTCGAAACGGGTTATTCATGGTCACGGCAATTTATTGTTCCCCCGAAACGGGCTATTCATCATCATGGATATTACTTGTTCCCCTCAAACCGGGCTATTCGTCATGTTGGCAATTTTCATGGTAAGGTACTATTACGAGGGTACATAGTAATTAGGACCAAATATGGTTAGTAAAAATAGGGGAATATATAGGTTTTTGTGTGTATCGCAGGTCCTGATTACTATGGCCCTCCGTAATAAGTAAGGTGTTTGCGATTTCCAAACTCTATCGGGTTGGAAAAAATGTAAAAATAGTACAGAAACCGACAAATTTCAAAGCCCAAGGCCAACCAAACCACGAAAAAATTAGGTTAGAAATAAATTAAATGGAAGGAAAAAAAACTAACCTAACTTTTCGCTGATTTTTCGTGGGTTGGGTTGGTCTTGGATTGTGATTTCGACGGTTTCAATACTATTACTATATGTTTCCTACCCAACTCCTACCCAACCAAAGTTGGTACATCGCAAACGCGTTATTGTTCCCCCCAAACGGGTTATTTTATTACTATGGTAACTTCTTGTTCCCCTCGAACCGGGCTATTCGTTAACATGATAGTTTCTTAATCGCGATCACGGTAATGGTTGTTCCGCTCGAAACGGGTTATTCATGATCATGGTGATTTCTTGTACCCCTCGAACCGGGCCATTCATGATCATGGTGATTTCTTGTACCCCTCGAACCGGGCCATTCATAATCATGGCAATATTAATCGTGAATTATTGTTCCCCTCGAAATGGGCTGGGTTTTTATATTTGTTCCCCTTGAATCGTTACCATGGTAAAAATATTGTATCATCCCTCCAAACCGGTTATAACAAGCTCCGTGCATACAATGGAATAGTAGCGCGTCGCAAATACCCGACACACGGCCCTGTTAACTTTCCTTCCGGCGCTATCGGGTGAAACAGCCGGTATAATAAAATAAACTTAAAACAAAAGGGGAAAATGAACAAAGTTAGGTGGCGATGACAGAAATGCAGGTTGCTGGGATACAGGATTGATTGCCAGTTTACTTCCCGAACTATAATCCATTGACATGTACGACACGCGCACAGCAAGACACTACCATGCTACTGAGCGCTCACACGACGCATAGACTGTTGGTAAGGCTACACATCCCGATCGATTTGGCCGCATTGTGTGGGTTCCAAAAAGGTTACTGATGAGGACGTTTAGAGCACGCGTGACCGACCCACGTGTGAGGTGTGATAATGCAAATGTCTTGATATCTGGACCGCCGTGAAACAGGGAGGCCCGTGCACTGCTTGCCGTAACTCCGCAGAACAATGTCAGTAACCTTCCTACGGCGGATGACAGCATGATAGCTCATGCCAACACTGTGTGTCGTACTATTAATAATATATAAACAGAGTAACATTGACATAATTATATCATGCCCCCCTTTGAAAGCGGGTTGCATTTGTTGCATTTACTCGTCTACTTGCCGTTCTCACCATGGACCTAAACTAGACAACACCCTCGTAGAATCTTCCTGCGGACACCCTAGTACTACAGCACAGGGCTTAGACCGGCATCAGGCGACAACATGAGTAAATACCCTTGGCCTCGCCCTGTGAACAGCCTAGGCACAGGACTTAGGTCGGCACCAAGCGAGTCACTTCACTGACCTGCATCCTCCTCGTAGGAAGTGTAGAAGTGTGTAAGTGCAGAGCACACGTGACAGACGTATGACGTGTCACCCAGCTTGGGAAATTTGCTGAAAACACAGCTTAAAGTAACTAATAAACCATCCAAGAGTCTCTCTCCAAACCCGTCATAAATGGCAAACCTTGCCTTGCCGCTGCGCGCACGAAATTACTACGTACAAAATCGGATAAAGTGTGCGTGCGTGGCCTCGGAATACCTACACGGGCAGGGGAAGGAATCTGCAGCTTTCCTTACGGTTGAGGCAGATCCAAATATGCCTCAACCGCGAACCAGTGGCATCCGAAAAGCGGGGCGGGGCGGCCGAAACGCTGAAAGGGAGCCGACTAAACGCCCGTATGGTCCGCATGGCTTACAGCGCAAGCAAGGTTCTCTTCGAATTCCAGAGCACCGCCACAAAAAATCCGACCACGAGGTTCGGCTCCAATCATCGCAAACGTAATAGTACAGTAGTTCGTCGAACAGTTAGCGATCGAAACGCACGATCATACAGCAACCCATACAGCAAAGCCAATAAAAAAAGAACAAAAACAAAATCTTGACCCCGCTATAATTGTGCTGATTGACACGGACAGCATTCATGACGAGATGGACAGCAGTCGGGTCATTGGAGCAAGATATACCTACCAGGTACTCATGACATGGACATCATTCATGATGCGGTAGACAGCAATCGGGTCATTGATGCCAGCAGTGAGGAGCAAGATTATAAGTATCCGCTGCTCAGAAAAAGATCTTAGGTACAAATACATGCGGTATGCGGGATGACATTCCTTGCTGCACGGCACGCGACGTTGGAAAAGACGCTGTACAATACATTGGACAAGACGCTGTACAACACGTTGGACAAGACGCTGGACAAGACGCTGGACAAGACGCTGTGCAAGACGCTACACAAGATATTGGACAAGACGTTGGACAGACAGGCTGCCAACGGCCGGAAACTGAGGTTAGGCGCAAAAACGCGAGAGTGACGCCCCTCGAAGACATGTACGGCTGCTTGCAGCTTACTGTTTGCTCTCTCTCTCTCTCTCTCTCTCTCTCTCTCTCTCTCTGCGTCGGCCTACAAGTGCAAAATAGCGGTCGGTATTCAGCGGTCGGTATTCAGATGTTCAACCATGCTAAATCCGTCATTCCAGGTACACGGTTGGTTTTACCACGCGCCGGGGTGGTTTAGAGCCAAATGCAGAACCAAACCTCGGGGTGTCTAGCTGCAACTTCAACAACTACACAACTTGCCGTATTTTGTTGCGTATTTAGGATTTGATGTCACGCACGCCTCCGTGCCAACTCATGTACACACATCCTATACACATATATATATACATACTCGCTTGTGCAGAACCTTCCACATATCGGACTGATGACGATCTAGATCATCTAGATCATCTAGATCCTGTATCTGTCGTTATGATATGTTGTGCAGGATCTGTGTAGTACAGATCCAACGTGATCTGTCCGATGTGCGGAATATCCGCAGATTTCCATCTTGTACGTATTCCGAAGTACTCAAGTGTTGCCCGAACTCTGTACTCGGTACACATTACAAATCTGGTACAAACCAAAACCAACCGTAACCTGGTAATCTGGAACCTGGAGTGTGATATGTTCCATATTGCCGGCGGTGGGCACAACAGTTACACGAAGTATACTACAAATAGTATCGTCTATACATCCATTGCATTAGCAGTGTGGTCTCGACCAGGTACAGCAGTAACTCACAATCACTTGGGATGAGGAGGGCAGGCCTTGGCGGGGGCATATCGGCAAGTACCCATTAATGATATTCCGATATACAGCAGTAACAGTACCCAACATTTGCAATTTGGATATCTGGAAATATCCGCTGGGTCGCACTGCGGCAAGGTTTCCTTAAAGGTACGCTTACAAGCTTCGAAGTATGATGCGTGTGAGACAATAGGCTCCAATCTGATGGTAGATGCTGGCACAATAACCAAAAACAGCCTGGTATCAATAGAAACACATACATTTCGGTTTGAGTCGTTATTTTTTAGTCCGTGATGGAGGGGGGCGTAAGGCGGTGCTTGTTGGATATGATACGATAATGTCATATGATCACCACCAGTACAGCTGAGTACAGTAGGGATCCCTCAGTATTGCCGGTATGTGCCAGCAAAAAAAAACGGCACTACAGCGGCAACCGGCACTACTCCGCACACTGCCACTGTAGGTTATGCCCATCTGTGCCAAGCGATATTACCGGCACTACTGAGGCAACCAGCACTACTCAACCGGCACTACTGAGGGACCTCTACTGTACAGCAGACATTCTGTAAATACTGGTAAGGACTAAGGACGTGAGATCCTGCCAGCGAGACCCATGAGCTACGAATAATACAATAGTAGCCAAAAGAGCAGGAAACGGCGCTTGTCTTCGCCAACAGCTTGACGTAAACGTGGCAGCCAATCCACGGCCCGTAGCGATAACTACTACTACTGCTGCCTATGTATTACCAGGTATGTATTTTTGTTGTATAGAAAAAGCAACAGACAAGATCATTGAATTGAAGATCTTGGTGTACGTAGCGCTCGGGCGCACGGTCTCACCGCTGTGATACGAGTTCCGACACATCAAAACCAGCTGAAAAACTTATAAAACTGCTGGTGTTTCCTTCTCTCCACCTTCCCAACAATACTATATGGAAACCGGTATTTAGCCCGCATGTGGTTCCAGCTAGCACGTAAGTTCCAAAAACTCCAAGAACCCTACCAGCTACACTAAACCTTAATAAATAACCCCAGGCCCTACCCTAACGCATAGGAGCTTCGTCCGGAATATCTCGGGCAGAAACATGCTAAAAAAATGTCGGCTATACAAAAAAACGATATCTGGTTTCTGGTATGTTATTACCGTATACTATAATCAAGATAATAACAAACCCCCTCGGACGATCTTCGAAGCTGATTTTCTCGACAACGGATAGGCTAAGAGTGCACACGCCTAGCGATGCGTCTATGGAAAGATGTCGACGAGATCTCTCCAAGGCCACCAGTTTCGTTCCGTGTGCCCCCCTGGTTTTGGAGCAGATCGGCTCCAAAAATCATCGCGGGGGGGGGTGTTATCTTGTGTGTTGTGTGTTACACGGTACTTCACGCTGAATCCTGTGTGGTTGTGATAGGAGACTGGCAACGGCTTCGTACTCGTACTGCTGTCGAGATCGAGATCAAGATCGCCTCGAGATCGTTATCTTTCCCCATACATTGCCGAAAATGTCGGCGTCGGTCTTATTCTTCCGATATGTTCACGTTTTCAAAGAATGTGCGGCTGAATAATCGATCGCTGTATCGCCTCGATTGCAGCAGAGACGATCTCCAACACTGCTCGTGGATAAGCCACTAGTATTTCCCAAAGGTATGGGAGATTGATAGCTACAATATGAATACTACAGCCTGTAGCTCCTATTGGAGGGTATATTTGCTTTGCACAAAAGTTGCACGCAAGATCAGTGGAGACCCCACTGGGAAGGGGTGGCAACATAGCATGCGAGGCCAGGAGCGAAGCGTTGAGGCTGGAGACTGGAGCAGCACCATCTTCAAGATGAGGCCAAGACGAGGTCGGCCTCACGGACGAGAGCAGGAGCTCTCCACATCGCCCCCGGCGATTTTCTGTCATACCGTGTAACACCCAAGATAACACACCCGATGGGACGATCTTTCCGAAACGATTTTGGCCATAACAAGTGGGGCGGGGTACTGTACAACGAAAATGGTTGCTCCGGAAATATCTTGAAACACGCAAGATAACACACCCCCTGCGATTATTTTCCGAGAGGATTTTCGCCGTAACGAAGGGGGGCACAAACAATGAAAACGGTGCTTTGGAAAGATCTCGTCGAGACCTTTCTTGAGATCTGTTTCCATAGACACATCGCTCGAGATGTTTCCATAGGCACATCGCTCGAGATGTTTCTGTAGACACCATAGACACATCGCTCGCGATCTTTCCATAGGCACATCGCTCGGGGTTTACGCTCTCCGCGTTGTCGAGGAAATCAACTTGGAGTTTCGTCCGAGGGGGTGCGTTATCTTGATTATAGTATACGGTACGTAGCTGCTGCTGACCTTGGGCACGTACATTTCGTTGGTTGAGATTTGCGGTAGTTTCTGCTTGCCAGTACAGTAGTGCCGGTTGCCGCTATAGTGCCGGTATGCGCCGGCCGGAAATA
>JAYJMJ010000354.1:7758815-7770128 GCA_036873875.1 Laminaria ephemera
GTTAAGGTATTAGTGGGGTATTAGTCCGTTTGACCACTGGTAAAAGGTTAACCAATTGCCTACCCAAACTAAGCCTTCTAACACTTTTGGAAGACGAGGTGAATCACACCAGTGTCGGGTCTTGCTGCTGCTGCCGATAATGGTTGAGAATAACTGCGAGGACGCAAATCGTTTCAGCGCCTTAGGCGCGATCAAGACAGATAGCCTCATACGTACTGCGTGTTCACATTAAACCGCGATAATTCTATTGTTGTACATCCATCCAGCACATGCATGTATCTAGTGTCCGGGCTGGTTCTTCATCCTAGAGAGATGCAAGCTCTGTGGTCACAAACTGCGAGACAGAGACAAAAACATCGCCAACACAGCTGTGGATAATACATGGGGTGTCAGGCGGTGACTCGTTGAAACAATAAGTTACGGCACAGAAGATAGTTAGACTTCGTGCATACTGTAGGTCTCTTTTATTGGTTTCCCTTGGTTTTCTTCTTTCTGGGAATGTTGTCTGAGTGATCGACGTTTGAAGTTCATGCTGCACACCGTTGGATGGATATACTAATTACAAGTCGCCTTCATGCCTTTTCGCTACTGTGCATCACAACATCGTCACAACAAATCGGGCATTTGCAGGAAGGGAAGTCGGATATCGAATTCCTCCGAGAGGAAGAGCTGGTGAATGGCCTACACGTTTCCTCCAGGAGCTACAAGCCCAACACTTGTTACCAGATATCCCCCAAGGGGAAGGTGAGAGTTGGATACAGTACCTTTGTCGCGCTACAGAGTACCTTTGTCGCTTTACAGTACCTTTGTCGTGCTACAGAGTACCTTTGTCGTGCTACAGAGTACCTTTGTCGTGCTACAGAGTACCTTTGTCGTGCTACAGAGTACCTTTATCGTGCTACAGAGTACCTTTGTCGTGCTGCAGAGTACCTTTGTCGTGCTGCAGAGTACCTTTGTCGTGCTACAGTACCTTTGTCGCGTTACAGTACCCTTGTCTTGGCGTGAATGGTCTACAAGTTTACTCCAGGGGCTACAAGCCCAACTTCTGTTACCAGATATCCCCCAAAGAGGAACGTACGAATTACAGTATACCACTCTATACGGATGTAAGGACCCTTGGACTTTCATGTTAATACCCCCAACGGTCCCTACATTTCCGTACAGAATGGTATAACTTTTGTCACGCCGTGATTGTTTATTTGTTCTGATTAATGTTTATTATGCATGTATTTATGTGCAGAGACATATGCGCACCGCCCTCCCCAGAAAATGTACCTGGTACCTGGTATAAGGTGCTTTACGTACACCCGCCCTTGATTTGGCCAGGGTAAGATGGTTGCCTCGTTCGGGTCAGATCAAGCACACGTACAGTTCAGCGCGTCTTCGACTTATCTATTAATACTTCAGTATCCCTTCATTGCTGCAAAAAGTCTCCTACGCTAATTTGAAATATTTTATCGTGCATGCAGTTCTAAAGGATACCCTTCAAATTATTGGTGTAACACGCTCGTGCTATACTCTACGTAAGAGTCGTAGGTGTAGGATGCGAGCATAAAAACTGGATTCCCGAATTGTTCGGCGCGTATAAGTTACAAGCCCGCTTCCCACGCCGTACCTGTGACTGTGACGGTACGATAGGAATTGGTGAAGCGCATCACGCGAAAGGAGAAGGAAGCCGTGCACGAGTTTGTGTACGCACGAGGGACTCGCGAGTTGCTCCACGTTCGATGGGACGGAAACGAATACTGGCTGGAGAGTGCATCAGGTCAGTTTCTTAGCGAACGAATCCCTGAACCATGAACTGTGCCCTGACAGATAGCGTGACCTTTACCAAAAGACGAGGGTAGCTCACCACCTATTCAAGAAAGTGGTTGATATGCACTTTGAATTACATCTATAACCCTAAACCTAACCCTGACCCTAACCCAATCTAACCCAATCAACCAATGTAGGGATAATCCCATTCGTCTCGTTCACAGTGTACTTCAACCATGTTCTCGAATACCAGTAAGTGACAAGCGCTGAAAAAGACAACGAAGCTGACGTTTTTCCCCAAGAGTTCCACTGGTATGCGTACAGCAACAACAACGACCCACGTGTTCAAGGCACGAAACAAACAACTTTGACCAGCAACGACAACGACCGACGTGTTTTGACACCAAACGAACCGGCTACCGACGGAAATCGACAACGACTTACGTGTTATGGCACTAAACGAACAGGCTACCTACGGAAATCGACAACGACTTACGTGTTCTGACACTGAACGAAGAGGCTACCAAAGTCACCATGCAGTCCATGAAAAGGAACACGCACCTATTGCAGCACTACAGTGTCCCTTAGAACTGCACCCATAAACGTTTTTGGGACGAACTACTTGGAGTTATTACGGAGGACCATAGTAATGAGGACCCACGATATACACAAAAACCTATATATTCCACTGCTTTTACTAACAATTTTTGATCCTGATTACTATGTTCCCCCGTAATAGTGCGGGATACTTTTTACAGTGGCGAAAGGGTTCAGTTTGGCCACAAACGACAACGATCCACGTGTTCTGGCACTAAACAAACAACTTTAGCTTTTGACCAGCACCGACAACCACGTACGTGTTCCCGCCCTAAACGAACAGGCTACCGACGAAAATCGACGATAACGGAGACGGAGGACGTTTCCTACGTGTCGTCGGCGTACGTGCCGCAGTGCCTACGGTACGGAGGGCGGCCCACGCTGTCCAACGCGCATCGAGCGCACGAATCTGGGGTGAACACGGACAACATCCGAGACGAGTTGGACGAGGTCATCACTCTCAATTCCGTCTCGATTATCGTGGCGGAGTACATACCTTTCGGGGCGAATCAGGTACTGCGGGGTACCCAATTTAAGATCCCCTCGGAACAGGCCAGGGTTACCGCTCTTATCTCCGTGCGGGTCTTATCTCGGATTGGGTATCGTATAGGTTTTAGTGTAGGCATCACAAGGCGTGAAAAGCTGATTTGACCGCTAAAAAGTCGGGTACCCTTCTGTATACAGTAATTTCTCTTAATTTTGGACGCTCTGAACAAGAATTGAACCAAGCGAGCATTGCGTATGCTCAAGGTTCATTCAGCACGTCGCTGTTGCGAACACCATACTGGGTATCAACTCAACACGCGATTGCATCATGTTGCCGAAACCCACGGTCGTGCTAACACTGTACGCTCCCAAATATACTCCGCCGTTGTCGAGCTGAGGTTCTAACTGAGAACAACTTAGCGCGACGGAACGCAAGTCAAACCCTACCCTAACCATTACCATAACCATAACAATAACCACAACCCTAACCCTAACCCTACCCTTAATTCTTGCCTGGTAGATCGTGAACCTGAACAACAGCGTGGGGTCGACGGAAAGGTGCCAGGGAGGCTTTATTTCTCCCGCTATTGATGACGACTCCACCGGAACAGACCTGGAGATGTCGCCCGAGCTCACAAGCGTCGACATCCTCGACTACACACTCACCAACCACATCAATTTTGAGGTAACAGTCTGACAAACCACACGATCTTTGAGGTAGAAGTCTGACAAACCACATGAACTTTGAGGTAACAGCCACCACACACTCACGAACCCCATGAACTTTGAGGTAACAGTCTCACAAGCGTCGACATCCTCGACTACACGCTCACAAACCACATAAACTTTGAACTTTGGAGTGACCAAAAGGGCCACGGCAGGGGTAGCACTATTTAAGGCTAAGGCTAAGGCTAAGGCCAAGGCTAAGGCTAAGGCTACGGCCAAGGCTAAGGCTAAGGCTAAGGCTAAGGCTAAGGCTAAGGCTAAGGCTAAGGCTAAGAGGCTAAAGCGAAGGCCAAAAACCTTCTGATTGAAGGGACTCCTCAACTGCGGAGCTACATGATATCGTTGGAATTCCATTTGTGTTTTTACAGTAGTATTCAGTGTATACCTGGGCCACGGGATTGTTCATCGGGTTGCACGTTCAGTTTGTCACGAAGTCCGTTTTTGGGCTAGGTATAGAGCTCCTCAAGCGAGGAAGGAGCCTCAGGTGCACCCTTACCGAAACAACAGTCCCGTGCCACGATAGAGGTAGCACTTTTTCTGCTTTTCGTTGTTTGTGAATGACAGTGACGGGGGCTCCTCAACCCAAAATCGTCGGGATGTCACTCTTGTTTAGCAATATGATTTTTTTGTATACCTCGTAGGCTATGGGTGTGTTTCGTCGGGTTGCACTTTTAGTTTACTCAACATCAGTTTGCGGGTAAACTACAGAGCTCCTCACGCGAGCAGCCTCAGAAAAAAAACTTATCTGCCTATATCGTAGCACACATCAACAGTCAAAAACCGTTACGCAATCGCGCCGAGTGAAATCCTAATCCTCCATGGTGGGACTAGCTTCTTCGTCGTGCACTTCGATATTGAAAATCGGTTTGTATCGCATGCCATCAATCACGAAGAATTAACGATTGAATACGTGAAGTCAACACGCACACACTGCATTATTCCACGGAAACACGTTTGTATGCTGCATGAATGGACTATCAGGCGGAGATTAACTTCGCAGAGGAGAGCGGAGTGGTCCAGGTGGAAACTTTCGGTGTGAGCCTTAACGCCGAAGGTACTTGCTTCTACGGGATGCAGGTAAACGGGTCCAATACCATTCTGGGGAGGGGGGGGGCGTACTTATTGTCGTGCATGGCCGCAATCTTGGTTTCGACCATACACCCTCGCATCCCTACAGAGCCGGGACGGAGCACGTTGGGTGTTCGCCGACCAGGCACAAATGGGGAGGGGGGGGCAACATAGACGCTCTCCGTTTGCCGTCAGCTGGGAGTGTACAATCCAATTTTCCAACCTGTGTAGACCACGACACAGAGCACTGACAACTGCTTATACACACACAAATGGCGATATAGGTGGGTGTCGGTGTGAAAATTATTCAATTCACTAATTCAAGACGTTGATTAATTTCCCCCAATTTAACATAGAAAAAAGGCGCTCGCGCCAACATCTTCGGCGTTGCCAGCCTTATCAACCAAATATGCCAGGAGACATGTCAAGCAAGGGAAAACGTGCGCCGTCAAGGGTGTACCTAACCCTAACCCTAACGGTGTAGGGCCGAGTGTAGTTTGGTGTCGTTTGGTGTCAGCCAAGGCAAAATAAGGCAAATTGCATGTCTGTCAAGGGGTGAACGTGCTGTCACCTGACATGTTTGATGACCTTTGATGTGAACACGTGTGTTCCCTTAGGTGGAAGCGGTTATGGACAGGATCAAAGACAACATCTCCTTGGATCACATGGCCCGATTGCTGGTCGACGTGCAGCAAGACTCGTCCGGCATAGTCGATTCTATTATTTCTCAGCACCAGCGGGAGCTCCTGAATCTGATTTTCCTCGGCGACGCTCCTAACCGGAACAAGGTACTCTTCTTGCGCAAACTTTGGGTACCTTTTTTTTTTCAGAGATGGCTGATACGACGTTTGCAGGGAGGGCCTTCCTGCTAGATACCATGCCAACAGAAACGCCTGATCTGAGCAAGCCTTGAAACCTTACCGATTGTATTGTAACACACTACGGGCAACCTTGAGCGTAGGCACAGACGACTATTTCGGGTTTTGTGGTAGTGCTCGCTGCTGAGCATGATTTCTTAATCGAAAATACTTGAGAGTTCCCCAAAAGAGAGCCAAACGCTATTTCCAGGTTATTTGTTGTCCAGACGGTCGCTGAGCCTGGGACCCATGCTACGGCAGAGGGGCACTATTTTTTTTTTTCTGAGGCTCTTCCTCACTTGAGGAGTTCTGTACCTCTCCCAAAAAATGATTTTGGGGAAAAATACAAGTGCTGCCCGATGAAAAATCCCGTGGCCTAGGTATACGAGTACCACGAAAATTAATGCAAAAAACAAAAAAAAACGAAATTCCGACGATTTCGGGTTAAGGAGCCCCGTCATTGTCATTCAGAAAACGTTTCAGCCAAAAAAGTGCTACCTCTATCGTAGCATTCTTGCGCTTTGCGTGCCTGTTTATAAGAAAAAGGCTGGTGTAAGGTTTGCAGGGCTTCCTGCCAGGTGCCATGCATTAGATAGCGGGTGCTAGATACTGTGTTTCGCGTTTATGCCTTGCGCAGTGCAACTGTGGTGGAACTCGGAGGATAGGGGGGGGCTAAAATGTTCGCGTGGTGTTAATCGTGGCCGGCCCGATCCCAACTCGACCGCTCTCTCAACGCATCTATCTCCGGGTTCTAGGTAAACCTGATCATGGCTAACGAGATCACGCCTCACTTGACCGCGGAGGAGTACATGGACAAGGGGGAGTACGAGAACGAACTCAAGCAAGTTATCGGGGACACTAAGGTGAACGAACGGGAAACCTCCAACCCGTCAGCGGCATGTTGAGACTGCTAAGTGAGTAGGCGCGTTCGTCAAACCTTCAAAGAAATATTCATCGCCATTTCACCCCCCCTCCCTCTCTATGGTCCTACGGACTACGGCCATTCATGACATTGATTACACCTCCACCCACCCTCCCTCGTCGTCTTTCCCTACCCCCCACATCTCCCCCTCACCCTACATGCCTCCGTATAAAAAATGAAACAATTTTATATTAATGGTTTAAAAATTCTGTTCAAAAGGCGCAGGCGGAGGAAGAACAGGCCAGGTCCTTAGCTCTCCGGCTGCCCCTAGGAGACTGGTTGTCTTTCGTAGCGACAAGTTCTCGGGATCTCCTGATTTCGCCAACGTATTGGAGTGTAACGTCTCGTGTCTCAGTGGCGCATGCAATGAGCAATGAGCAATGAGCAATGAATGGTGCGCAGATAGTTTGGTCGTGTCTTCATTGTCTTCATTGTCTTCATTGCTGCAGAACATTAAACAGTTATTTTCGTTAGAATCGTAGGCCAAGGGAGGGGGGCGTGGATCGTGATCATGTGGACACGGGAGTCACCACGACACGTGTTCGTGAGATCGAAGCTTCGAGCTACCCGTCATCCTACCCCCAGCCCCGACCCTCTTTTCGCTTGTCTCTCCTGGGTACTACCAGGCGACGTACGACACCTATTAATATGATAGACACATCCTACGGTAACGGTGCACCATTTTTTTTCTGAGGCTCCTCACTTGAGGAGCTTCATACCTCACCCAAAAAAACTTATTTTGAGTAAACTGAAAGTGCAACCCGACGACCAAACCAAGCCCATGGCCTAGGTATAAAAAACATTCATATTGCAAAAAAAGAAGGATGACATTCCGACGAGTTTTGGGTTAAGGAGCCCCCCGTCATTCAGAAACTAAATTGTCCAAAAGTGCTACCTCTATCGTGGCAAGCTTGTCCTTCTCGACACTACCAGGCGGCGTACCACATCCCAACCCCAACCCTAACCCGAACCCGAACCCTAAACCTAAGCTTCTCTTCGTCTGTCTCTCTGGGCACTACCAGGTGGCGTACGACATCCTGACCCTGAGCCTCTCTTCGTCCGTCTCTCTGGGCACTACCGGGTGGCGTACGACATCCTGACCCTAACCCCAACCCTCTTTGTCTCTCTGGGTACTTACTATTAATACCAGGCGGCGTACGACATCAGCGAACACGATACGCTCATATTCGGAGGGCACGGGCTGCTTGTCGCGGGACCCAACTCGCGCCACCACGAGCCGTTGCTGTGCGCGTACCTTCAGTTCATCACCATCGACATTTTTCTTCAGAATTTCTTCTCTCGGTTGTGGATTCTAACGGACGACATGAAGGTGACGAGTTAATACCACTGCATCAACTGCATGAACTGCATCAACGACACGACACGACACGACACGACACGACACGACACGACACGACAGGACACGACAGACGGCATGACAGACGGCATGACAGACGGCATGACAGACGGCATGACAGACGGCATGATGGTGTCGGGTGACGGAACGGCAATACTTCCGTTCGACACCCGCGCCGCAACACGCGATTCGCATCTTTTTTTTTGTCGACGACTATTGGGGGTAGTACGCCCCCTCGGGCCGAAAATTCCTTCATGTTGTGATGTTGTGATGAGACGGCCATTTTGATACTGACGATCGATTAGAGTAAATAGACCACTTACTGGTAATACCTAATTCTAACAACAACTATTAATAACGCACGGTTCGAAAAGTTTTGGTGTTGACAACTAACATGCAGCCCGCGAACGTTCACGAGCAACACGCACTTCGTAAAACTTTGGTGTTGACCTTAGTAGGGTGTTTGCGATTTCCAAACCCTGTTGGGTTGGAAAACATACAGTAATAGTATTGAAACCGACGAACATCATAACCCAAGGCCAACCAAACCACGAAAAAATTAGGTTAGAATTTAAAAACATGATAAGAAAACATATCTCGAACCTAATTTTTCGCTGATTTTTCGTGAGTAGGGTTGCTGCCCAACTCATACCCAACCAAAGTTGGTATCTCGCAAACACCCAAGTATTAGGTTGTCAGTCATTTCGTATGCGGAACTTGTACGCAGAGCTACTATTAGGAAGGAAAGTTAATGCGCATCCCACGACTGAGAGATACTGCTCGTGGCGAACTTAATCATGCTACTACACGCCTGACACGTTTTTTGTATGGTTATATAACATTGTCAGATGGCTAATGGAACAATAATATCCTAGCGCAACTTCCTTTTTTGCGAACGTGACAGGTGACTTACGACATCATCGTTACATCCGACACCGACCCGACGGCGCTGGACCGCATCAGGTAACTAAATCGCTCTTGTGTTTGCTACTAAAGGCGCCCGCTACTAATGGTTATAATACGATGAAATACGTACCAGGGTAAGGGAAACGAAATATGAAATATTTTTTCAATTTCGTTTATGTTCGGGCGATCGCGGGGAAGGTGTTTCCCCTCTACTCTAAGCCACGAGTTGATTGGATAATGGTGTGCCGTGTACGGGGAATGCTGAAAACACGAGTTTCTTCGTTATTGAACGTTTTAATGTGAACGGTCGCTTTTTGGCCAGGTATCGAATCTGCGCAATGTCGAACGACGTGATCGTCCTGGAAGAGATATTAGGCTACGTCTTGGAGGCCCTCGACGTCATTGAGGTACGACTACGACTACTGTACTACTGTGACATCCGATGTGCGTCTTCAAAAATATCCTGCCGTTCCAGGGGAGTGTTATTAGACTTTGTTTGGGCCGGTAATTAGTTCGTTTTTTTCCGGCAACCCAGCGCACTGTTAATAATACCCTAACAGCTACACTAAGTCTGGTCTCACCACCAAACGAAACCTCTGACGTTTCATTACCGATAGGCCAATCAGCCGCCGGTACTATAGAAGACACCCTCAGTGAATTATGCTACGATCGCGCGGGTGTGTGTGTTCCGTATGCCGGCGTTGGATCGCGCAATCTGTTGAACTATTGTGGACAGCGACCTGAATCCCGTAAGCTGTATGCTACGTACACCCGTACGTCACATTTTTCGAGAGTACCGGTATGTGTGTTCAGTACCTTCGGCGTCTTTCCGTCCCTCCCCGTGAGGCAGAAGCCTTGTCCTTTGCTTTATGTGGTGGCTAGCATTGTTTTCTCAGTGCTTATTCATTAGATTAATATATTGGCAGTGTTTATCCCAGGAAGTAACCTGTCAGACGGACACGTTTCACCGGACACGTTTCGAATTTCCGCGACACAGACCCTAGGATTAACACCTAGGGAACATATACATCGCACCTGAGGCAGTGGGTGTGCTACTACTGCCAGCATAGGCACTAGACTACCGGGTATAATCTAGTAGCCAACCTAACCCCCCCTCCCACCCACCCACCCGTGCTGCCGCACCTAACCCAACCCAACCCAACCAACTCAACCACGTGGGTGTACTCTTAAAACTTACCGAGTATTCACTATTTAGCTATTCCTATTTTTTCCACGGTACAGGTACCGCCGGAGCCGCCAGAGCAAGCGGGACGATCGCTGTACGAGCGCCTCGAGATATCCGGCATGCGTTCTCAGCTGTTGCGAAGGTCCGCCGACCTCAAGAAAAATGTGTGCGGGTCTCAGAAGTACTTGGACGTGCTTCGCGAGATGAGTGCTGTGGTGAGTTACTGTAAGCAGGAATTGTGTCAGCTTTTGCGTTTAGAATTAATTATTCACTGCACATTGTCGGAAGGGTAACTATATACTACATACTATAATAAGTAGTAGATGAGTGCTGTCGTGAGTTACTCGAGATGAGGGCCGTCGTGAGTTACTGTATTTATAGATGAGTGCTGTGGTGAGTTACTCTAGGTGCCATCCGCGGTTTTGCTTGATTATTTTTTTTTGTTTTTTGTCTAGAGGGTTAACAAATGCAGTGGTGAGTTACTCCATAGATGAGTGCGTTGGTGAGGTACTCTAGATGAGCGCGGTGGTGAGGTACTCTAGATGAGTGCTGTGCTAAGCTACTCGAGATGAATGCTGTGGTGAATTACTCGAGATGAATGCTGTGGTGAATTACTCAAGATGAACGTTGTGGTGAGTTACTCATGTAAAACTCAAACAGACAGTCACTGCGTCTCGCCGAAGGCTTGGTCCCACCAATGCTTACTGGAAATCGTGGAAGGAACTCGATCGTATGTCATCAAAATACGAGACTCCACCGCAAACACTGAGTGAGTACGGCGATGACCGCATCCGTCATTTTTGGTGTTAATAGGTGAGCGAGAACAAGATGTTCCGGCTGAACGAGAGCGTGGAGATGAACACGAAGAAGCTGTGCAACCTCAACGAGAGCAGTGACAAGTCCGCCAAGTCGCTGCAGGCAAGGCGCAAACGAAAAAAGGAAGTAGATTAAATTGTCATTGAAACGTGGGGGGTGAGCCAAAAGAAACTACTGCTAAAGTATCATCCCCCCCTTTGTCACTCCCCTGTACGGGGTTGGTGTCGGTTGGCAATGACGCTGTAAAACACGCCTCTCACTACGTGAGCTAGTCCATCAGGGTACCGACTTTTTTTTTCTCGTTTTTATGTTTTGGTGGTACCCGAGATGGTGGTCGAGTTGGATCATTTTGTGCGGAGTGGAGAACCTCAACTCCGTGCAAGGGGGATGATATCACGTAGTGTGTCTATGGTAAGGCACCCAGGCAGTTACATAGTATCCCCATTGCTGTCTCTGGAAGTAGCCACACCAGAAAAAAATTAATTAATTCTAAGCTGTCATCCGATATGCAAGAAAGTACGCACAAGGTGCCGAATTCCGCCTCACAAGTGGTTCTTACGAGTAGGATGCAGCTCACCCTTCATGCGACTCGCCGAACACCTCACGGCGCTTCGCGCTTGGTGCACGCGATGTCTGC
>JAYJMJ010000354.1:7801810-7821840 GCA_036873875.1 Laminaria ephemera
TTATCGCGCAGAGGGTTCAGCATTCCCAACGCTCGTCGATTTTCATCGAGTTTTGCTAACTCACGCTCTCGCGCTTTGCGCAAGTCAATTTTTTGCACAAGAAAAAGTCCCTACGAGTACGAGTATATGCACTCGGGGAGGCTCGAACCAGCGAAATCGACCTTAGTGGTTACGAGGTTAACCCACTAGACCATCGGGGACGCCGGATACAGCGGGTTCACGCGGATTACAAGCTTAGGCCTTGCAGGCGCCCGCGGGACCCCGCGGTATACCGCGGGGTCCCGCGGGCACCCACATGGGATATCGCGAGATACCGCGGGCGCCACGGGATACCATGTGGGCGCCCGCGAGCGCCCGCGGGCGCCGATCCCGTGCCACTGCAGAAGACACAGAGCACTTGCAACCAAACAAACACCGCCTACCTCTCGACTCAGCTCACCGCTCACACGATAGCAGCACGAACTAGTAGCAAGTAAACCCTAAAAAAATACCGACTGATGCTCTGATCCTGACTGATCCTCGACTGACCCTCGACTGCTCCTCGACTGCTCACCCAGGAATAATGTCAACCACCGCCGAAATTCCCGAATGAATGAACGAAGATCGAACGGAACACCAACGAAAAACCCGTTCAAAAACATTAATTAGCCATCCCCTACCTGCTGGGCGATATCCTCGTCGTGGCCCTCACCACATCCTCAGTGAGATGGCCACCTTGCGCTAACGTCTCCGGCATACCCAGTTCCGCCAAAGCGTCACAGCATGGCATATGCGTATGATAGATAGCGGGCAGCAACGAACGATAGGTGGGTGGGTGCGAACGATAGGAGGGTGGGTGGTCCAAAACACATCCATCCATTCATTTGTTGTTCATGTTTTTTTTACGCTTGCTTGCTGTATCCTGTACACTCTCCTCCTGAAACACAACACCCTCTCTCGTGAACAGCTTCCCACGCCGTTGGCTTGACGGCTTGGAAGTCCTTCTTTGCTTGATGCCTGCTTCGTCTGCGCAACCCATGACCACTACATTTCGGGGCGGGCGGTGCTCTTGTGCTCTCTTTGTTCTTCTCATACTTCTGACATGAACCATGCACCATTAAACCACATTTATCTATCCTTTTATCTCACTTTTACTTTCCAGCTTCTGGACAAGCCGTGGTCACAGAACCCTGAGAGACGACCTCGCCGTTTGTCGATCCACTTAAGGCTCCACGGAAGACTCCCCACGGCAATTTGGAGTTGAAACCGTACTGTGGGTCCATGCAGCAAAGAAGGCGGGCAAGTGGTACCGGGGGGTCCTCGAAGCAGCCGAACGGTTTATGGCCAGGTAGCACGTAGAGGAGGCAAAAAAGGGGTCGGAGCGTCGCGCAGCCCGGATGCGTGGCGCCCAAAGCCGAAGGGGGGGCGGGGGGAGTAGGGAAACCGCGGTTGAAGAAAGCAAGAAGGACACGGCAGACAGGGTAGCAAGGCATCAGGCCGACTAGCAGGTAGAACCTGTCTACGTACCTTCAAACTACGGCGACTACCTCGTGTTTTGTTTTTGTTTTTGGATTGCCTGCTCCAACCCCCTCGGGGGGGCAGTGCCGGCCTGCGGTACTACCACCGCCGGTATGCTGGCTCTTGTTGCTGAACCGGTTTTCCCTTTCATCTCGTTTGTCCCTTTCTTCGTCCCTTTCTTTTCCTTCTGGTTAGCCCCTCATGTTTCCTTTTTGGGTACCCTTGGGAGTTATGGAGGTGATGTCGGTATGGACACCGCCGTCGTAGATACCGAAAGTCGAGGACAGACCAGGCAGCAATGCTCCTAACCCTACAGTAGTTGCATTCGAAACCCAGTTTGGGTGCTGCCGACGCGAGCTGGGTGGTGACATCTGCTTCGTTGCTGTGTTTTTGCTTGCTGTATTTTTTTAGGTTCGTTTATTTTTTTTCTGTGCATTGGGTACGGGGGCGATAATGGCGGTATGGACACCACTACTCTGTCGTCAGAAACAGTGAGCAGGTGATAGACCATGCGACACAGCTCCTACTCCTACATTAGGTGCATTCGAAACCCAGTATGGTTGCTGCCCCCGACGTTGGTTGGTCTGCTTTGCTGCTAGTTGCTGGGTGTCTGTTTTTGCTTTGTTTTCATTACTATAAAAAATTAAAAATACACTACAGCTGTGAGATCTAGGATTTCATCGAAACTTATCTTTGCAAGCTGTGTGTGATGCTCCGATCGCGCGTGTTACGGGTTGTGTATGTCCATTTTTCATTTTTGTCGGGCCGTCTTGTTTCACTCAATTTTTGTTTTTCCTGGGTGCCTCTTCCCTCCTCCTTGCGTTCCTTTTTCCCTCTTTTTGTCCATTTTTCTTTTTCCTTTCTGTTTTCTATCTTATTCTTCTTTTCTTTCTTCCTTGCATGTAGACTGGTGTGCTGGCTTGCATATATTCCGCCCTCGTATTCATTGCGGTTGGCATCGCATGGCCAAATCACCTTGCTGTATTTGCAATGTGTGTTTCTGTCTTGTAGTTTGTAACCACAGAGCTCGTCTCTTTTTTAGGAGGCATCGGCACGGACACTGGTTGTGTTGGATGTAGATGGGTGGAAATATCAGTTTAATGTGAAGAACACACACACATATCTCTTATTCCAGTAATGCGAGACAGGTGTAGGTGTGCCAGGCGATTTTGACCTCAATCGATACCAGGCATCTCTTAAATCGTAGTCCCTATTATGTACTATCTCGAGTACATATTTACAGCTTTCGCTCTCCATTGCTTACGAATAACTGCAGAGTGACAGCTTTCGCTCTTGTCCGATGAACTGATCGATTGCTTTGTGCGGCGATACTCTGTCTGCAGGTACTGTGCAAGCCAAAGCTGATGCCCATCAAGAGCTTGACCTTACAAAAGCTGGAGCGATTAGAGGAACAGCTACAAGAAGATCAATCTCAGACGTGCCCAAAGTAGTTAGAGTGCACGTACACTAGATAACCCCCTTTATCAGAGGAAACAAACGCAGTGTGCACCAGTAAGGCTATGTAGGCGAAGTGCCAAGTTCGGGCGGCGGCGAGAGCAGAGGCTGCAAGGTGTCTGGTTTCAGGGCTGCCGCTGTCGTCCCCCCCCCTGGTCCCACAAGAAGGGCAGTTCTCGGAAAACGTCACTCGGGCCAGGGTTTGGGCATTTTGTACGCGTGTACGAACACACGGGCCACTGCCGGTAACTTCACTGCTAATCGTAGCTCGACACCATTGAGGGCCTTCTTTTTGGACAATCACTTGTCCATCATCCGCAGAATCGCGATTCGGATGTCTGAGACACGTGTGACATTGCTTATAGATGATTCAACCAAGGTATTCGACTTCAGTAAGTTGCGTCGATGTACACGAAGCATCGTTGCCCGCTATCATCCTCGGCTATCTTTTCGGACGATTACTTCTCCATCATCCGCAGAATCGCACTCTCATGTTTGAGACACATGTGGTATTGCTTATAAACAGGTTCAACCAAGGCAATCGATTAAATAAGCTGCGTCGAGGACGTCCACGAGACATCATTGCCCGCTATGTATCAGCCCGGCTATCTTCAACATCTGATTGACGTCCATCAACACGAGGCATCATTGTCCTCTATCAGCCTCAGCTATCTTCAACATCTCACTGATGTCCACCAGCTTTTCTCTCGGCTTGCCCTTCGTCGCTCCACGTACTACCTCGTCACGGTCTATTTTCCGGTAGCCCTCCCAGTTGACTATCTGCACCCGCTCAGCGCCTGCTGTTTCGGTGCTCCCAGCTTCCCGTAGCGTGGATGATGCTGGGTCTAACCCGCCCTCCAAAATGCTCAAGAGACCCTGCCGGCCGGCCATATCGCCGCTAAAAGGCTGGTGCTCCCTTCTGTTCGCATTGTCAGATACAACGAGGGGTGAGACAGTGGGCGATATCGGAAACAAAACCCTCCAGTAAATCCGGATCGAATGGTGCCGTACGCAGAGAATCCCACGTACGAGTTATCATAGCTTCAACGAGTTGCTTGCGACAGCAATAGGAACGCTTGCAGAAATACCTACGGTACTAGTAGACCTACCTGCGATGAACCTACACGTATATAGGAGTGGTGCAACGTGGTGCCTGTTGGGACTCTCCCACGTCCACCACTATAATGTGACCAGGGTGCGCCTCGACCAGGGCGATAATTGTGTACAAGCGCTCCAGTATGGAGATAAATTTACACAATTCGTGCACAAGCGCTCCAGTTCGGAGACGAATATACACAATATGTACAAGCGTTCAGGTTTGGAGTTGAATTTACATATTTTCTCTACGAGTCAGCTCTCACGTGATGTCCTCAACGATGGCAGCAACGACGGATCTGGCATCAGTGATGTTGGTGCCGATGATGCCGCTTGGTCCACGCCTAGCCCAGCCACTGCAGTACATGCCGGGCACCCCGTTCACTCTTCCTCTGAACCAGGAACAACGACGGATTGACGCAAGAATGCAAAAGCACAGCTGTCATAAGCTATTGGTACGATATACTCCAGCTTCTTGTGGCAGTTACCACTTACTCGAAGCTGATTGGGCTTTGCATACATTAATATCCCTGGTAGGTAGAACGAACCATCGTCAACATGTACCGGTAGTGTTTTCTGCTAACAGTAGAGGTGGAGGGTTCTAGGGAGTGGTCTACAATAACAGGTGGGCAGAAACGTCCTCGGTCGTTTCAGGGGGCTTACTTCCCCTTCCGTAAGAATTGGCATGGAAAGTCAACGAGATAGACATACAAGATAGAACGTACAGAGAGCAGTTTATAGGCATAAATAGCGCCCAGCACCACGAAGGAAGATCAGACGGGATCTTAGTAATGGAAGTTCGGGAGTGTTAGGCCTACCCGCCTTGGTGAGCTGTTGGCAGGTCGGAATGGTTCACGTTTTACGTTTCTCCACGACTGGTACGGATGCATATCGCGGAACTTCCTACCAGGTATATATTGTTTTTTGTAGTAAAAAACAACCCTGGCCTTCACGCATTCGACCATAATAGCACTCGGCGCGTTGTTTTGAGACCCAGACGTGCAGAAGAAATGCTAAGCATGCTTGCATTTTGCCTTAGGACAGAAGGTGTACGTCGTGTGAAAAAAACATGAAATACCGTCCGCAAGTATGTCGAACGTCGTGTCTCAAAGTAGCGGCCTCACCCCTCATTTGCGATCGTCGACTCGCGATCGTCGTACGGCACACCATCAACCGGGAGGCAGCGGTAGCCAATAGATCCCAGAACCATGCCGCAGTCGAGAACCTCGTTCCCATCTCCCGAGCCGACAGCATGTTCAGCGCCCGTAACCGGATCAAGCTGTAAGCGGTTCCGTTCGGCACGGATTGAGCCGACCCTGAGGGCATGAGCGTTGCAAAGCAGGGCATTATTGCATGACCACAAATCCATTTTTCGAAGATAAAAAATAATCAAATAAAAACACCCCAAGAGTCTCGAATACCATTCATTAGATGGAATTCCATACTGTAAGGGCCATCCATGCACGGCGTAGCGGAAATGCCAAAACGTACTGCATTTTTTCTCTCGAATCCACCAGCCCTAGACAATACGCTGCTTATTCTTACTCCAAGAAAAGAGCTGCTAAAAGTTCGGCAACGCTTAGACGCACCGTGTTGGGTTTTTCTCGCTCGCGATGATCTCCGAAAGCCCGACGAGGAACCGCAGCTCGACCGCCTTTGCCGCCGCAGACACACCTTCGAACCCTTCAGACATCTGAATTCCAATATTCAAGGGGTTGTTGAGTAGGGTATCATATATTCTGGGGTACCCGGGTACCATATCTAATTGTTGACGGTATTACTCCGTTATGTACCCGGGTACTCGCAGAGTATACCAGGTATACCCTACCAAACAATTCCGAGGCGTATTGGTTGCCAAGATACGGCGCCGCGGGCTCACGGCCGTGTTGGCTTCGGACAACACTTGAAACACCGGCTGATGGAATCCTCAGGTGGACCGAACCTACAACTACCACCCTAGTTACCCGCAGGTAGATAAAACTACAACTACCGCCCTACAGTAGTTAACCTTCGAGATTCCTCTCGACACAGCCACGTTTTTTTTTTATAAACGGTACTACTGTAACACTAAAGCGATGAAGTCAGTGCAGGCATGCTTGCTGAATATCGTTTGGACAACCGGTATACCTCAGCCGCGACGCGTGACACTTCTTTGGTGGTGAGGACCTTCAAAAAGGCTGGCTACTCGGGAAGTCTGATAGCACACCACCAAGCAATGAAACAACAAGCGCAGCAGTCGATGGTTAACCCCTATAGAAGTGCACCCAAGTTTTTGGGGCCAAACTACTTGGAATTAGTGTGGGATTTTTTTCCTGTACTAAAAGGGTAAAAAGCAAAGCGTTCGCCAAGAGATTCACCATACTAGGGTAAACAACACAGCGGTGGCCAACATATTCATCATACCTTAGTGAGCAGCGCGTCTATCCTTCCTTTCGGACGCGTCGCCTTTAGCTCAGCAATGCTTGCAGGGGTCCGTCCAAGTTCCAGCTCATCTGGCCGCACCAAACAGGCTGCCCCGTCTATTTTTGTTAGCTCTCGGAGTTCCTGCAAAATAGTAAGAGGAGCCAAGCATCACCGTCAGCAGCCAAGGCAGAACATTTCGCGTGACCCTTGTTTGTAAAATATGTCCATCATTCTGCAAAAAAACGCCGTGGTCAAGTAGTCTAAGTGGGCACAGAAGCCAACATGCTTCGCTTACGTGATGTAACAACGCAAGATTCGGGGACGACTCCAGCACAAATGCACCGCTCGACACCCAACCTACGAGTTGTAGCGCTACCTTGGTGCTGACGTACCTTGATGGTGAAGGAGGCCTGCACGTGCCCACGACGTCCGAGTACCAGCACTCTTCGGATGCCGGCGCCGGCTGAGGACAGCACGTCCAATGTGTGCTCACATATGTCCGTATCTCGCAGAGCATCCGCTCCTGATGGATGTATACATATATACATACGTTAACCGAGGACGTCCAAGGATGGTTGAGAAGGTCAAACAGATGCCAGGCACTACTATCAATACTATACCGTCTTGCGCTGCTTCAGTTCGAAACGGATCGAGCGCCCCCCGTCGATATATTGGATCGGTGGCGATAGTTGGACCTGTGGTCCTCTATCTGATATTGTATTGTGTGTGCTGCTTGTGGTGACATTAGTGAAAAACTCGCAAGAATTAGACGGGGTATGGCCTCAGCGGTTATGGCCATCATTGCTGCAGTGGCGACCAACGTTGGTCCTGCCTCAGCATACACCCATGTTCGTCACTGTTGGGCGTCTATGGCATATCGCCTCCCCAAGTCCCGAAAATAATTAATTATGACCCAACCCCCCAAATCCCCATCACCCCTCCCGCGAACAAAACAATTAACCAATTCAATCATTAAATAAATTAATTAATCCCCTTATACTTTAACTGTCGGCCGATATCCCCTGTGATAACATACGGCGAGAGGATTCGATATACTGCAAGATGTACCTGGCCTTCCTCACCTTTGGCAAGGATGCGAGCGCAGTCCAAGGCCACATTACCAACTCCCACGACTGCTACAGTATCGGACGATGCCAACGCCGCACGGAACTCCTCCGACATGTGGGCGAACTCCGGATGCCCGTTGTACCTGGCAAAATAAAAAGGGTCAGCGTTGTGAGTTGCGTGTATGTAGTACGTGTTAGTTATAGTCTATAGCACTGCCCACTAGCCTGCTTAAGTCACATGACTATAAAACCAACAAAGGATGTGCCGTGAGTTCGAGTCTCGCAGGCTTCATATGAATAATACGTACTGTTTTCGAGCGTGCGCGATGGACAATTATATGAATGGTTATGATAGCGTGTTCTTAGATACTAGTCACGTGACTATGTGGTCTAGTGGCTAGTGTGATATAGCCAACAGCATGTAGCCGATGAGATCTCGGTGCTGAGAAAAATGTGAGACCCGCACATCTGAGAAGCACGAACACGCCATCACGACATATCTCTCGAGTGGGGTTGCGCCAGCCAACGTAGCAATGCTTGCGTCGTGTTGACAGTCGAACAAACGGATGCATGAAAGGAGTACCGGTACCCTTTGTAGAGCGTGATGTGCAAACTGTTTGAACGTGGTGTCGTAGGCTGGCTCTGCACGAGACTGGCCGAGCCAGAGAAGACCCAGACTTTAGCGTCTGCTGGATATTCCCACACAGACAGCTGCCACAAAACCGCACAAAACTCGCACATCAGTCCCGCATTGCCTCCTCCGTACAGACTGACGAACACAAAACCGCTGTACAACACAAAGCTTTGAGGCAGAACCCTCGGGTTTGCATGCATTCTGCATCCGGCATGCTCACCACGAGACGAAAGCACGAGCCGCGAACACCCCTTTCAAATGCGCCCCTGGCACCGTCAACTCCCTGTCTCCCGCAGCACCGTAGGCCAAAACAACGACGTCATATAGCTCCGACAGCTGTGCCGCGGAAACGTCGCTCCCCAAGCAAACGTTGCCGACAAAATTTACCCGTGGGTCTGACGCAACCTGCAGGCGTACAAGGCGGGGCGAGATGAGCGTGCATTACAGCGACGATATCAGGAGTGCGAGAGCTTGCGGTGGCGTTCCTAATTTCTGTCACGAGGGACGCCTCTTATTGTAAGTGCGCACACGAAGGGGCGGGGTGTACGAGCCTGCAAGATGTCGCTTTGTTTCCGCTTTGAAGGTTTGAAGAGGTTTCACTTTGTGTGCGTACGTATGGAATATTTGAGAGCGATGCGAGCGTGTGCAGTTGCGCCGTTGTGGCCGTCCGTTCTTCCCGGTAGCATGGGTAATGGGTACGTAGAAAACGAAGCATACTTTAGGTGGAGCACTTGTTTTTGAAGCTGGAGTTTATCGGTAAACAGCTGGGTACCTCTTCAGCCCGTCGTATCCGACGCAACGGCGGGAACAGTTGGGCGAAAGTTGTCCACAATCTCGGCACCAAGCTTCCAGCCTGTCCGCTCCTCACCTGGTCGAAGTCATTTTGAACAGCCTTCACCTCCGGATGGTCCGGCGCGACCCCAAACCTCACCAAACCAAACGGGACTGGCAGTCTGTCGATCACGTCAACGGTGATGCCGCAACGCAGCTCCGTTTCTTCCTATATAGCGGTGGAGAATCGTACAAACGTCAAGTGATGGAAGTTGGATGCAGTAATGCGAAGGGCATACCAGGTACCTGGTACCAGCCAGCCAGGTATACAGAGTAGAGTAGGTTTGGCCTGCGAAAGATGCTGCTGTATTCGTGTTGACGTGTTGACAAGTCTCGTGGGTCCTGCAAACGTCAACAGGAATGCGATCCTTACAAGTCCCCCAGCCTTCCATGCGCCATGACGCCATGACGCTCGCGGCCCTCGTACGTATACGTTGCGTTTGCGTTCGTTCACGCGCAACGGAATGCGTTTGCTAACCGTTGTGGGGGTATACACAGCAGCAGTACTCAAATTGCAGTACAAGCAGCACTCGTATAAGCTTGGATGCTGTAAGGACAGAGCGCTTTCGCGCTTTCCTACTGCACCTCTCATCAGACATCAAAGCCAACCGTTACTGTTGACATGTTGACATGCGTGTTCTGCAAGTAGCAGCTGTACAACTTCCCTTCTCTACGTATGCACTGCGATAACTCGCCTTGAGCAAATACTTGGTCACGTAGAACCCAGCAGGTCCCGACCCCACAACGCACACGCGTAGCTGCTTCCCATTGGCACCCGCCACGTCTGCGCTCTGTGTTGTTGTCCTCTTAGAATTCAAACTGAGGTCACTGAGCGTGGGCGGCGCAGCAGTTGACAGACCTGAGTGCTGCAAATATTCGAATGTTACTGCTCGCGCTGGGGACGCCGAACGAAGAACATGGAGACACCGAAACCGCGACTGAACACGACACACTGCAAATGGTCGAAGCCGTCTCATGCTTTGCCTCGAGTGTGACGCCATGCGCAGGCGTGGTACTGATGTGAACTACGAGTAATTGTATCGCACCGCCGAATTGATTTTCCGAGTCCAGCAAATTTTGTATGACAGGAGTTCGTACCCCATGCGGAGGCGGTGTTAATTTGGCGATTTCTTTGCTATTTTCCCCTGTTTCGGACGTTGGGCGGGATCCGGGATCCATGCCATTCTCGACGACGTGACCGCTTTGATGGCGGACGATCAAGAGGAAAGGAGGGAAATCGAGGCGTATCTAGACCAGCATCAGCTGCAAACCTTTATAGGGGATGCAGTCAACGACATCGTCAAGGAACGGCCGGCAGACCCTCTCGTGACGCTCGCGGATGCCCTTCGGGCATGTTCCGACGCGTCGAGGCAGATCCAAAAAGTTCGCGGGCGGCAGATCCTAAACGGCGAAGCACTCCCTGCGTTAGAAGTGGAGATTCTAACGAGCCAGGTGATCACATCAAATCATTTCCAGAGCTAAGAAGGGCACAATCATATGTGTGTTGTGGGCGGACATGTGCCTACAATTCCATTCTCGCTTCCATTTCGACAATCATCTCTGGGTACAATCTACTGTACCTGCATTTGTGTCTTGTTCCAATCAGTACTTGTCATACAGCACATAGAGCAGCAGTGCGAGCACGAGTAGAGCACAGATCAGGTGTTTGAATCTTTCTACTTTGGAAATACGACTGCAGCGCATTGCATTTGCACCTTCACCTCACACTTCACAGACGCGTGTGTGAGCAGTGAGCAGTTCGAACGAAAGGTGAACGTAAACCCATCCCTACGTAAGTTAACCCATTCCAGGTATCTACTGTTACAGTTGTTCCCGTCGCACGCGTTACTGCATCCTTTATGACGCCCGACAGGGCCCAATGTATGCCGCCGTAAGCTCCGGGCCGTACGATAACATCGAGGAGCAATACGAAGGTCGGGGGGTGCTTCAGGCGGTGGAGAGTGCCGATGTCCTCCTTGCGGAGGTTCTCGTGGAGAAGGACCCCACTCAGCAAACGCGAATAGACAAGCTTCTGAACCAGGAATCGAGCTTACCTGCAAATGTGGTTTCTGCGGCATCGATAGCTTGCTGTAAAGCGGGGGCGAAGCAGACTCTGGTATCGGTGTTCGAACACGTCGGAACTATATGTAATTCTGAGGGAGGGATCCCTGCAATTGCTTTCAGCGTCATAAACGGCGGCCGGTTGTCGGTATCATCGCTATGGGTTCAGGTGTGTAACTACGTAGCACACATCAGAAAATGATACCTGGTACCTGTACTTCTATTATTCTACTGTCTCGTGCTAGTCTAGTGAGGTTTGAGGCAAAACAAGCCTTCCTTATATGCGCCATTTGATTCTCAAGCGGGTCGGCTGTTGGATACGCATTCCGACGCGAAACAAACCTTGAATAACGGAAGATAGCTAGAAATCAGTGTCGGCGGCAGCCGGTTCATAAATTGCCCTCAAAGCATCGTACGTGTTTTCTTCGGGGGCTTGAGGATGCAACGTAGACGAAGCAAACACCATTTTCACCAGCTCCAGTCTCGTATATGTAGTCATCGTCGTGTCGTCTTAAATTTTCTGAACAAAGTTACTTCAACATGTCAATGATTGCGCGAAAAGGGAGGGTGCGTCATCGTGATCCTCTTTTAGATACGTGCCCCCCAATGTGAATTTTTCGACACGAAAAGAAAAAAAGTAAATGATGCATGTAGTAACAAAGTAACAAACACGGAGTGTCGTAGTTTGGCATCTCATTCTAAATAAGTTACACCATAAACATGAGTCGTAGCCGTCTACTGTGTATCATAGAGATGCGTGCGGAGACTCTCGAGTTCAAATGCTGGTGGTGACATGATAATATCTTGCTCGTTCACTTGACCAGGATATATTCGTTGTGCCGGCCGGAGACATGGCAACGCTTTCCGACCAACTGATGGTGGCGAGCACGGTGCACCGAAGTTTAGAAGAAGCCGCCCGAAATGCAGGGCAGGAGGTACTTCAGCGCGGCCCTCGGGGGGGCTTCTGCAACGGGGCCGGCACTTTTGAGCATCTGATGGATTGTTTGGTGGCTTCACTAGAAACCGCAGGTCTTTTGGGCAGTGCTGAATTTGTGATTGACGTCCATGCGTCGAGACTCGTTCCGGCATTACCGGAAGGGGAAGCTGCAGGGGGAGGAGAAAGTTCAACATCTTACAACTTGAAGACGTTTTTTCCTGACAGGGGGGCAGCCGAACTGACCTCTGCGCAGGGCCTCCTTGACATCTACCTTGAGTGGCTGGAAAAGTATCCGATCACCGCTTTTATCGAGCCTTTCGCGGTTGCGGACATCTTAACGTCGAAAGACCTGCTGGCTCGAGGGCACCAGGTTTTGCTAGCAAAGGCAGCCCAATCCACCCAGGACATTCTAGACCCAACCATAGCGACCCCGGGCGGTCAGCGACAGTCCGAAAGCGGTGAACCGGTAGACAATGTCGGGGGTGCGGGGGGCGAGGAAAAATGCCTTCTCAGGGTTATGGCGGACGAAAGCGTTTTGACTCCCGCTCAGCTCGTGCTGGTGCACGAACAGCGGGGAGCTAACGCAGTCGTGATTAGTACGTCTAAACTTGTGACAGTATCGGAATGCATCACGCTTACCAACAGGGCGAACGAGCTTGGGTGGACCGTTGTCGTATCTGCAGCAAGCGAGCAGGAGTTGGAAGGCGAGTTCTTAGCGGAAGTTGGGGTGGGGTTGAGGGCCGGACAACTTTTGATGGGGGGGTTAAGGTCGGCCAGCACTATAGCGGCGTGTGCTCGACTGTTGAGAATAGAAGCCGGAGGTGTACCGCACCTGAGCGGTGAGCATGAATGACAGGTGCTGAATTAAAAATCTTGATATTATCTCATGGTATCATGGTCGAACACGATACAGATTTTGGGCCCATGGGGCGAGGTGTTTTTTGGGATGAAGAAGTACAGCCCATAACAGTCTGAATGATGGGCGGCGAAACGAATTGAATGAATTTTCCTCTCTATGCGGAGCCGATCAAACGCCGCCGAGCGTATCTTGGACTTTTGTGTGCCACATAAAAAACGCATCGTATTTCCGTGTCAAATGAACTGGTCTTGAAAAAAACGACCCTCGGTACATATGACACCATGTCAAATTCTCCGCCCTGCAACCAAATAGTACGATATGGACCACATTCAAAGCCCAATCTACCTCTTCGTATCGCAATGACCACATTCAAACCCCTCCTTCTTCTCGACATGCCAAGTGTACATATCGCTCATGGCCCCAACCCGAGCACCCTAGACGCATGGTACGGTAGGGGTGAATTATACCATTGTTTTCTGAGGCTCCTCACTTGAGGAACTCTCTACCTCACCCAAAAATTGTTTTTGAGCAAAAGTGAATCAGCAAACCAATGAACAATATCATGGCCTAGGTATACAACTAATAGTATTGTAAAATACAAACGGCATTCTAACACTCCTACTATTAAGTAGTTCCTCAGGCACACGCTACGCTAGAGGTGCACCAGTTTTTTTCTGAGGCTCCTCACTTCAGGAGCTCTGTTTTTCACCCACAAACTGATTTTGAGTAAAATACTAAAAGTCCAACCCGATGAACAAACCCATGGCTTAGGTATACAAAAATTCACATTGAAATCAAACAAGAACGACATTCCGACGATTTTGGGTTAAGGAGTGCCTTCATTGTCATTCAGAAACATTACTCAACCAAAAAGTGCTACCTCTATCGTAACACGCGTCTTTATCAGTTCAGGAGCCCCGTCAGTCAGAAACGCTTTTGACACAAACGTGCTACGTACCCTTGCAGTAGCACACGCGTCCGTGCTACGTACCCTTGCAGTAGCACACGCGTCCCTACTATGTATCCCTGTGAGCTCCGGGCTACGTGCTCGACATTCAAAGCTCTCCTTCTCGACATGACAAGTGTACATATCGCTCATGGCCCCATCCCGGGCACCCTGTGACGTAGCCTCATGAACTCTGCGCTGCATGTTTCTAGCTGCTCGCGCTGCATGTTTCTAGCTGCTCGCGCTGCATGATTCTAGGTGCTCGCCTGCGTGTTCGGCATTCAAAGCTCTCGTTCTAGACATGGCCAATGAACATATCGCTCATGGCCCCATCCCAAGCCTCCTAGGACATGGTCTCATGAAATCCGCGCTGCATGTTTCTAGCTGCTCGCGCTGCATGCTTCTAGGTGCCCGCCGAGAAGAGTCGCTTTTTCGCTCTTTTCTTCGGCCTCGACGGCTGCTCACTGGAGTCGCCTTCGTTGTCTGTCGACGGTGTGAGTATATCCCCAAGGGAACCCTTGACAGGCGAGACCGTGAGCGCACTGGTGATGCCCTCGTCGAGCTCCTTGTCGCATGTCAACGGTTCATCATCGTCAGGCATACCCTTCTTGGCAGTGATAGTGGTTTTCCACGTGTTCTTTGCGCGGCGGCCGAGAGAGGAAGTTTGCGATTTTTTGGCCTGCACCTTGGGCTTGGGAGGGGCTGTGTTCTGCACCTTGGCCTTGGGAGGGGCTTTGGTCTGCATCTTGGTCTTGAGAAAAGCTGTTCCCCCGGAACCTTTTGATGGCCTGAGGATCGTTGATGATTGATTGTGAGAAGCGACCATGGTCTGCGCGTGGTTGGTATGACATCCGATGGGAAAAGCACGGTACGGTCCGACCGCGTAACGGCAGCGCTGATAAAAGGGGGTGCAACCCTTGGGTTAAATCTGAGGTCCGGGCTTACCAGTCAGACGGGACTCGGATTGTGCTTTTGATAGATGTGCACCATAACCACTGAACCACAGTCAGCGCTGACTATAGTTCAGTGGTTATGGTGCACTCCAACATATACTATGTACGAGGGACAACTCGTAACATTTCATTCATATCTGGCCAAAGTTGCACGATGATACCACTATGACCGCAACTACCGTCTCACATCTTCGCTATTTTGTCATCATCTCCACGCGAACCTGTCCGGAGGGGAGGCTTGAAGGCAGGGAGATTCGTGCCCAGCCTGGGCTTCTTGTTTGCTGTCGCCGCTTTTCTTGAGAAACTCACGGCGACACTCTTCCCTTCAGCAGCCAAACCAACGCGATTCTTGGGCTGCAACGGACGCCTCGAACGTGACGGGGACGGAGAAGAACGAGGGGGTGCGTTCGAGCTACCCTCGCCTTTTCCCTCCTCCTTAGGTGTGTCTCCACGGTAAACGACCATTGTGCCACTGGCTGCCTCAGCGCAGGGCGTCTCTCTGGCACTAAGCTCCGCCCTCAAGTCGTCAATTTCCTTTTGGTGACGAATTTCGGCCAGCAGAAGTTGGCCATCCAGATCTGCTTGAAATTCGCTCTCGAGAGCGTCTCGCAAGGCTTCTTCCCGACTCTCGAACTCCAGCTTGAGAAGACCGATGTCGGATTCGACCATGAACATGGTGGATCAAGAATGCAGCATAGATTGAAAGAGGGCCAAAACGATGTTCATGACGTACTGTGTTCGTGTGGACGGCAATGCTCAAGCCCTACGATGAGCTTTACGTGATGAGTTGTTTCAAGACACATGCTACATAGGGGTGCCCAAGTACTTTTCGAAGGCCTCTCACTTGAGGAGCCCTATACCGACGTTGAGAAAAAAGAAAGTGCAACTCGACGAACGATTTCATGGCCTAGGACGGGAAATATTGCAAAACACAAACTGTATTCCAACGACATTGGGTGGTTCCTCGGTTGGGGAGCCGCGTCAGTCAAAATCATTTTGGCCTAAACGTGCTACCCGTATCATAGCACGCGTCTCAACAGCGGTGCAAACGTTGCAGCTCATCGTCGAAGTGGAGGTGAGGGGGCGCGTGGCCCAGAAATACGTCTGCCGACATGCCTTGCTGCTCCCTAAGAGTATTTCAATCAGATTGGCTCGTTCTACGGTAAGGTCATGCCCAGGGTGGAAACGCACACCCGCCTACCTTGGAATTATCCTGTACGAAATACCCTTGGGCACAACAAGCACTTCCCGGACAAAGAAATAAATGTATCGTATTTCAGCCTGTTGGGTGCCTTGCCGAGTACAGTAGCCGTATTCCAGGCACCAGTGGTATTGATACCGGTACTCAATACCTTGACATCGGAGCAGATCTCCGCCCTGATAGCAGCAAGTTCATCCTTCCTTTCTTCTTGCAGCTGCTCCGTCACCGCTCTTGCGATCACCTCCACCTGGCAAAAGGGGCACCTCACATGGTTGGAACACCGAAAAATCGAACTCGTGACAACAACTAAATTGTTGCATGATTCGTTTTTTTTTAACAAACTAATCATGAAAGTACACCTCCTCAAATCGATCTGGGGACCACAAGTAAACGCAGTCTCTGCAACGGGGAAAAGGGTAGCCATCTATTTCGCTGGAAGTTAGACTTGCAGCAGCACCACCAGCACCTCCGACCCTACCGATTTCCGAATATGGCACGCGTCGTGCTCCTCAGAAAACTGCATAAAAAACGTCAACGTATTTAGTATTTATGTCTCTCTAAAATGGGTAAAGGATGAGGTACCGGGGCTCCCCGGCAATAGGAAATGCGACAATGACCAAATACGTTCAAGCTTCGCGTTGAAATCCTTACCCGGCGATTTTCTTCTCCGCCACCTCGCACGAGCTGGTCGATCGTCTTCTTCTGTCGCGCCCAGTCCTGTCGTAGATCTGCAGAAAATATGTTAGACACGAGGTCTAAGAACCATGGACGGGATCAAGGGTGTACAGCACCACCAGGCAGGGCATGTTGTTTCGGTTGAAACAATTTAGCAAGTACAGAACACGACCTGCGATAAAGTCTTCAGTAAATACGGTGCTGGGAACAAACCGAGGATTGCTCAGACATTTCCTAAATGGCCTTGCGCTTTTGGCCAGAGTGCCCACTTCTAAACGAAAATTCATTGGGCACTTCACCAGCTGAGGCTTTGGAGACCTCGCCCTCGCACTCGTCGGACACCATCTGGGCATAGTCCCGGCAACGGTCCTGGTAGAGATCGCTGATCTTTCGCAGCTCCTTGTCGATGGTCTCCCTCATCACGACCTCCTCTCGTTCGTAAGTCTGCTTCGCTTCGCTGATTCCTTCCTCTTCCCGTTTGGCCGCCTAACCAGGGATGAGGCGTAAACGCTGCTTTTTCAGTGTCTGAAGCTAAATAAATTAAAGGACAACATGTTAATGTTATCTAAATAAACAGTCAATTGTGCAGGCCACGACGCACGGAGGTTTTACGCCCTGGGACCGTTCTTGACTAACGGTTGCTGCATCCTACGCGCATGTTGATGACGAAATATACAACGGATGCACTTGAAGATGTCAGAAATATACAATACATAACGATGGCAAAAGAAAAGAGTGATGCTGCCGTCTATGCGCAGGAACCGTGTCCATCTTACGAGGTTTCGACTCATTTTCTGTCACCTGTATCTGGTAAGGTTAACGACGACGATAGATTACCCTTCTCACGATTCGCACGTCGTATTTTGGCCGAGTCCTGTTCAGCCAGCCCTACCTCAGTTCGTCGTCTTTCGTCGAATCGTGCTTAGCGTCATGAATTTTATGTTTGAGCGAAATTTGATGCGCGGTGTACCCGGTCAAGTCTCAAGGAGATGCTCAACATTTACACGTAAATGCTGAGATTACCAGTTGCACATAAATGTTAAGCTTGCTAGGATTGCGAAATGCCGCGAGACCGCTGTTATTCAAGATCGTTTCTTCTACCACGAAGCCATCAATCAAGTGCAATACCATCTAACAAATATAACCAAGACCCACCTGCTTCATTACGGCGTCGTAGAGCAAGACTCGCTCGCGCTTGTGCTTCTTCACGATGCCCTCTAACTCCTTGATCTTCTGGACTTGCTCACGCAGATTTCGAGTGGCTTTCTCCGCTTGCGCTACAGATAAGACCACCCAGTCGTTGGGTCGGTGCTCCGGGTTCTGAGGCATGGTCGCCGTTGCCGGTGGTGTCCCGGGGTGTGACCCAGAGCAGTCAAAGGCGCTGCTATACGTCGTCAAGTTCAAGGCTCTCGATGCGAGATCGGTCGATGGACCCGCTTCGCCGACTGCGGAAGGAGGGGGTGAAGCCGAAAGACGAGCGACCACAGGGTCAAACCCGGGAATGTTGCTGATGTGACCCTCGTAGATGAAGTTGTATAGCTGCTGACGTTTGGGCAGTTGCAGGGCCGCACCTTCGCCGTCGCCAATGTACGGTATGATCGCTCGCGAGCTCTCGCATCTTACTCTGTTTCCGCTGGCAAAAGTAGCGCCATCGCACGGCTTCAGAGGGGTCGTCCCCAGCTTGTTCGCTAGAGGTGGAGCCGTGGTGACCTTCTCTTCCACATTGCCAAGAGCAGGATGGGGGGATCGGAGCTCAGCTGGGTCGTCGCCCTCTGCAGACTCCATGCAGGGCTTGCTGACCTGGCGATGCACTCCATCATTGTCATTCGGGAGGCCTGGCGAGGGTGCTTCCCGCATCCCCGAAGAAGCAACAACCTGACGGTCAGGAGCTTCATGTTTTCTTTGCGCACTTTTAATAGGCGGATGGGGGATATCTGCGATGGTGTCTGTGCTCCCGAGGCGGCCGCTGTTGATGATGCTGCCGCTGAAATGACTGGGGAATAGTGTGTAACCAACGGGACACGGCGCAGCTTCAGTAGTAGTAGCGGTGGCCGAAAGGGCCGGGCTCGGCAGCTCCGGTGGATTTGACACTCTTCCGATTCCTTCTGACAGTTCAGCCGCATCAGGAACACGGCCTTCTGCGATTAGCGATTGCACCGTCGGTTCCGATCTCGGATGGGAATCTACCATAGGTGATGGAAGCTGCGCTCGAGATGTGTGCTGGAAATCCGCTGTGGGTAATGGAAGCTGGGCTGGAGATGACGATATGTTTGAATCAAAAGTATCCTCCGACATGCCATTGGGGACTTTAGACGGAACATTCTCGCAAACCGGGTGCTGCTGCTCATGTCGTGCTTGTGCCCCAGTTCCACCCGATGAAGTAGAGGGCGTTGCGCGACGGAGGACACTTCCAAGCTGTTGATCGGCGAACCGCACCGTGCGATTCCTGCTTGTGGGTGTAGGTGCGATCGCTTGCGTAGCTTGCCCCGTCACGAGCAAGCGGCTTATTGGCAGCGCAGGAGTTGTATTAATAGTACGAGTAGTAGCATTGGTCGGCGAAACGCCAAGAGGAAACATCGTTTTTTTCGGTGACGCCATCGCGGCGTAGGCCTATCAACCAAACCCCCACACGAAGCCAAGGTCCCAAGAAGGGGTCAGGAGTACTCGAAGAAAAGCACGTCGGCCTCGTAGCAGCGGTGGCTTGAGAGCTGTAGGGCTGCCAGAGGAAAATCCGAAAATTCACTGTCAACATTTCCAACATTCAAAATGTGTTTGTGTCCCCAAAAGTAAAAAGCCACTATTGCATGTTGGAACTCCCTTTCCAAAAACCATCATCGTCTGCAAGCAAAGATCATGAGTTTCCTGCCGGGAACCTCGCGGAGCTTGCTGGTAGCACTGGTGGGGTTTACGGCGGTAGCGGTTGCCATTGCTGTGGATGCCGCTAGAAGCTCGAGATCGTACACGGACAATCTTTCGTCGCACAGCCGGCAAGAGCATACCCAAGAAGATATAATAGGAGGTAATAATCGTGATCATCATCAGGCTGATGAGCGCCGCTCGAAGGTACGACCGGCGGCCATTGCCACGTGGCGTTTTGGCGAGATAGCTGTGGATGCAGCCAAGGACTTGTTGGAGGATGGCGCTACAGCTCTCGACGCTTTGGAAGCAGGTACTTGTTGTCTGTAATGAGTACAGAGATTAAACATGAGTATATGTGTACCAGCTCATGGCTCACGAACGGTACAAGGTCAGATGGAGACAAAAAATTAAAAATCATTGACCGGTGTCTGTAATGAGTAGTACAAGGCGCTTCGCTCCGCGGGCGGCATCCGCCCGCTGCGCTAGCTCAGACGAGCAAAACGAGAAGCGGACAGAGGTCCATGGTTTGGTGCAACTTGCGACTTGAAAATGCCAAG
>JAYJMJ010000354.1:7938209-7949466 GCA_036873875.1 Laminaria ephemera
ACTCAGTTCATGCATAGCCGTAGTCATATGACCATTGACCCTCGCATCCCTACAATGCCGGAACGGGGCACGTCGGGTTTTCACCGACCAGGCAGACATCGCGTGCACCCGCGAAGCGCCGTGAGGTGTTCGGCGAGTCGCATGAAGGGTGAGCTGCATCCTACTAAGAACCAGGGGGGGGGGGGTACTCATTTCATGCACAGCCGTAGTCGTATGACAATAAACCCTCGCATCCCTACAACGCCGGGACGGAGCACGTACTGACTGCTATTAGTATTTCTCGAAATATGACGCTTTGCTAGATGCGACCAACCCATGCACGAGCCAGAAAGAAAAAAAAAAATGCCGCAAGTTACAACTATCTGTAACAACTAGCCAATCAAAGACACTGTAGCTTTCTCTAGGAACTCGCGCTGGTGGATATTTTTAACTGTCGTCAACTGTGTGCGTTGGCGGAGAGCAGAAAAGTCGAACACGACCCAACCAGTAGCCACACAATTCACAATGATTCCTTTTGTTTTTCATGTTCTCTTTGGGAGATTCCGATCGTCGGACGGTACACGGAGATTCGGCCACGCGCGGCTGGAAAGTATCTCCTGTTTTCTTCGTGACGTCGTAAACTAGAATATCGCTTAACTACTCGGTGACTTATAGATAGGCAACTCGCAGGCCTAGTAACCTCATCCCGTGTCACTGGGGTAGGTTGCCTCCCGAGGGCAAAGATGTCAGTTGACGGCACTCTTGCAACATGGCGGACAACGGTCAAGGAACTCTCCACCCCAAAATATATGCCAGGTATATGTATATATGGTGTGTTCAGGAAGGTATATAAACTGCGGGTACCCGGGTACATACCCGAGTATCACCAATAACAATCAATCGTGGTAGTAGAGGTCCCTTTATAGAGCCGGTTGTGTAGTGCCGGTTGTCCGCTACAGTGCCTGTAAAATCGCTTGGTACATATGGGAACAGTCAGTAGTGTCAGTATACCGAGTAATGCCGGTTGCCGCTATAGTGCCGGTGTTTTAGGCTGGCACATACCGGCAATATAGAGGCACCACTACTGAACCCGGGTACCCTAGGGTATATTTCCTACCAGGTACCAGGTACCTGGTACTAAACAAAGTCTTTATTTTATTGCATCTCAAGAGGCCTCCACGGGACACAACTAGACTGTCAACCGACATATTTGCCTGAGGGGGGGGTGGGTCGCACCTGTGCAAACGTCTCCATGTGCAAAAACACTCCCGGCTTCCCTCGTCGCTTGGTGCAGACGAGTTTCCCGTCGATTCGGATCTCGAACACCTTTTCCTCTCGCGTCGAGCTCACCTGCAAGCACAGACAAGTATGAACAGGTGCATCACCATATCACCATGATGATGACATTCTCACATTAGCTCAATTTAGGTCACACATCACGGCGGGATGACCGCGCGACCGCTCACGTTAGGTCAAGGCTTCGCACGTCGGACAGTTCAGATCCCTATTCATGATCTGTGTATTTCAGAGCAGACAGATCCCTGGTCTATATGATCTGCGTGGCCTATAGATCATGTTGCCGGGGGAAAGCCGGACGATCTGCATGATGTACCTAGCACATGTTTTCTGGGTTGGATCTGTACCACACAGATCCTGCACAACATATCATGACGACAGATAAAGGATCTAGTTGATCAAGATCGTTATCTGTCCGATGCATGCAAGGTTTGGCCACGTTAACCCTTATGCTACTGAACATTTTTCCCGACTCTATTTCCCCAAAACGTGTGTGCAGTAGTATAACAGTACTGGTAGGGGTTTAGCCACCTGAGGTCACGAGAGGTAAATAACGTACTGTGCAATTTTCAGCCGCAGCTGCAGGATTATTACCGCCGCGCTGCTGCTGCTTCTATACGATCATTGTACGGTTGGGGATTTGAGTTAGCATGACTTGCCACTGCCGCCGCTGTCGCTGCTACTCTATAGCGCCGGTTGAGTAGTGCCGGTTGCCCGCCATAGCGCCTGTGAAATCGTTTGGCACAGATGGGAACAACGAGTAGTGGAAGTATGCGGAGTAGTGCCGGTTGCCGCTATAGTGCCGGTATGTCCGGCTGGCACATGCCGGCACTACAGAGGGACCACTACTGTACCATCCTACTTCGTATAATTTTAACTCGCTTACCTCGACAATCTCCCTATTAATCAGCACGTCCGGGAAGTGCCTCTTGAGAACGGTCGCGATCTCCTCGAAGTATCGCTTGAACCCGCCCCCTCCCGAGTCTGCGCCGCCCGCGCACGGAAGGATTCGTAGAACGAGAAGAGAAGCCACAGCACCACATTACGACAGAAGGGCACCGTCGGAAAACTGTGAGCTGATATGATACACCACTGCCGTGTCGATTGAAGCGTGTGTCCATCCAACATGGGTTGACTCCGGACAAGGTATACCATCATTTTCGAGATACCGCCATGACGTCTCACTAAGAACCTATTCCTACAACACGTGGAAGGGAAAGGACTACTACATACCAGGTAGTACTCCGGATTATACAACAAAACACACGAACAACCGACGCGCAATAAATAGCACGGAGCCGAGAGAAAAGGGTTTCGTGCCCGTACCTTTTCTGATTTGGCCATATTTTTAACTGGGGATGTGTGATCGGTGAAAAATCTTGGCGGATGACACGTGACGTTGACAATAAAAAACAGTGCGCGCACCAAATAAATCCCTTAGGATTTTTTTTTTTTTTCTTCGACACATGCCACGGTAAAGGTGCACTATTTTTTTTGTTCATCTCCTCACTTGAGGAGCTTCATGTACCTCACCCAAAAACTGATTTTGAGTAAAACTCAAAAGTGCAACCCGATGACCAAACCCATGGCCTAGGTATAAAAAATATTCAGAATTGCAAAACGAGAATATGCCATTCCGACGAATTTGGGTTAAGGAGCCCCGTCATTCAGAAACAAAAAAATTGTCCAAAAGTGCTACCTCTATCGTAGTATGTGTCCTTCGAAAAATAAGGGCTGAGAATCGCCTGGACTTGACGGCTAGATATTACTAGATAATAGTATTACTACTAGCGTGTTTTGCGATGTACCAACTTTGGTTGGGGTAGGAGTTGGGTAGGAAACATATAGTAATAGTATTGAAACCGTCAAAATCACAACCCAAGGCCAACCCAACCCAAGAAAAATCAGATAAACATTAGGTTAGTTTTTTTTTCCCTACCAATTTTTTCAATTTTTCAACCTAATTTTTTCGTGGGATGGTTGGCCATGGGCTATGAGATTCGTCGGTTTCAATACTAGTTTTACATTTTGTCCAACCCAAAAGAGTTTGGAAATCGCAAACACCCTATTATATACCAGTAGATACTAGCTGGGTTTCGACGGAAGCCAACCAATTGACTTCAGTCCTTTTTCATACAAAACATGTTGCGTGTTACAAGCGCACCAGTCAGACACAAAAGCGCAAAACCCCGCAAAGTACCGCACGCAAATTACTGCACCACCTAGCCAATGATACATACAATAGGGAGTTTGCGATTTCAAAACTCTTTTGGGTTGGATAAAATGTAAAACTAGTATTGAAGCCGACGAATTTCATAGCCCATCGCCAACTAACCCACGAAAAAATTAGGTTGGAAATTGAAAAAAAGGGTAGGAAAAAACAAAACTAACCTAATTTTTATCTGATTTTTCTTGGGTTGGGTTGGCCTTGGATTGCGATTTTGACGGTTTCAATACTATCATTACATGTTTCCTACCCAACTCCTACCTAACCAAAGTTAGTACATCGCAAACACGCTATAGTTAGCCAACTCATACGCTTAATAAGGTAACGCGGTACACCATACTACTGTGCAACATCGCTCCCACAGCCGCACAGGCATCGCTCACTCCCCTCCACATCACGCGCGCCCCCAATCTTTCTTGGCATCGACAAAACATACCGGTATGTCTCAAGCGTACCTCGAGGAGGATAGACTCTTCGCACGTGCTCGTATCTTTGCCGTTGGATTGTCGACTACCGCAGGTGTTCATGGACGTTATTTTTTGTCCAAGACGCGTGCCACGACAGAGGTACCACTTCTTGGCTTTTTTTTTTTTTTTCTGAATGACGGGGCTCCTTAAACCCAAAATTCGTCGAGAGAATGTCATTCTTGTTTTGCAATACGTATGAATATTTTTTATACCTAAGGCAATGGGTTTGGTCATCGGGTTGCACTTTTAGTTTGTGCTCAAAACCAACTTTTTTTGTGAGGTGTAGAGGTCCTCAAGTAATAACCCTCAGAAAAAAGTTGGCGTACCGTTCCCGTACCATGTGTCTTGGTTATAGTGAGCGGTTATACCCATCATCGTACCGCTGCTGTAGCGCTGCAACTCTCCATCATAAACAATGTATATTTTGCCGCTGTAGCGCTGTAACTCTCTAGACCAATTGATAGACTACCAGGTATATTATCATAGCAGCTCACATTTAATTGCCACCGGTACTCGGCGATCCTGCATTGTCGCGAATTTCCGTACGGTCATCGCCGGAGCGAACTCGAAGCCCGCCACTACCGTCTCCAGGTCCTCTGGAGGGACGATCACGGCACCTGCTGCTGCGCAATCGTGTCCGAATGCGCGGGGGAGTGGGGTAATCGGTAGCGTTTGCATTTTACAGCGCAATCGTGTCCCAATGCGCGGGGGGGTGGGGTAATTAGCAGCGTTTTTATTAGTGCAACTATAAATACAAACATTAGCTGCCGGCATGCAAACCTACTGTACGCATCGTAACACTGTTCAGCCACGTTTTCTCAATACGAAGTGTGCCGTCATGCGACAGTCGGAAGGGTATCAAGCCGTACACAGCGTGAGCAGTGAAAGAGAAGACGATACGTCCCCCTGTCAAGACTCCACCTACCAATACCATATTATACCCTCTCGAAATCATCGCCCAAACTCACATACAGTGGGGGGCTCCCAATAGTGCCGGTATGTGCCAGCCCAACATACCGGCCCTATTCAGGGCACCGGCACTATTCAGGGCACCGGCACTATTGGGAAAACGTTTACTATAGAGAGTTACTCTAGAGAGGTCAAGTCGTGCCAAGTGATTTCACCGGCACTATAGATAGCAGTGGCACTAATCAACCAGCACTATAGGGAGCGCCCCACTGTAGTAGACATCCCTAGCAAATATGGACTTGAGGCGCATAAAGGAGGGGGCGATGTGGGGGACAGGGCACGCAGATACCGTCAATCTCCGATCACACGCCAACCATGAAGATGCGGTAACCAACGTCCGGTCTATGACACCCGCCATCAACGATGGATCCTCATAATGGTTGACGTTCGGGAACACAGTAGTGGGGCCTATATAAGGCGGTATAGTGCACCAAAATTTTGACCGCCCAACATCGAAAGTCCGCCCTATTCGTTGTAGGGTGGATATGAGGCGGTTAGGGCGGTTGGGGGGGTTGACCGCCCTGTTGAGCAAAAACAGCGTCTTAGTGGACAGTACAACGTGCTCCTGACCCAACAGATAACCCAGAGTGCCGCACGGAGAGAGATAATCGTGTTCGGAGAAGGAAGGTACAGCATTCCAGCAGTACCAGTAAGAGCCAGAAACCACATGTGATGCCAAACGCATACAATACCACAGCAGAGCAGACGGGTACACACACAAATTTCGCATGGTAATACTAATTGAGCTACGTGCGACAGATCCTGCTGAAGACACACACCGCCGCACAGGGCATCGCACTTATCCCCACTTCTCGTTGTGCGCTAGAGGTACGAATGTGTTCGCGACAGCAGCAGCAATAGGGGCAAAAAAATACAAAAATATGCCTCTCTCAGGAGGAACAGCGGCAGACTGAGGTTGTGTGCTGATGTGGAGCCGAGAATGGGTCGGGAATAGGGTGGTATTCGCCCTGGATAGGGTGGACCGCCTTATTCGCAGCTGAAAAATGTTGTGACAGCCGATTTTGGCCGCCTTATATCGAATAGCCGCCTTATTCATACCGCCTTATACAGGCCCCACTACTGCACCTATTCCGAACGCACCCGTGAGTTACGGGTCGTCTACGAGATGGACCCAAACTCCCACTTCCCACTATAATTTTTTTCTTGACGCGAGGTGGGTTCGTGAAGGCACCTCCTTGCCACACGTTTGTACATACCCTAATAGAAACAAGCACTCATCGCAATGCCTCCTAAGTTGACTGTACAGCAGCGGTCCCTCAGCAGTGCCGGTTAAGTAGTGCCGGTTGCCGCATTAGTGCCGGTAAAATCGCTTGGCACAGATGGGAATAACCTATAACCTACAGTGGGAGCGTGCGGAGTAGTGCCGGTTGCCGCAGTAGTGCCGTTTTTTTTGGCTGGCACATACCGGCACTACTGAGGGATCCCTACGGTATTCCCTGCCTCACTTGTAACGGTCACTGCTGGTAGACTCAAACCAACATCACACGTCCTAAAATAACCAGTGAGTCTAGGCCTGAGCCGAAGCCGTCAAAGACCAAGCCAAGGTCGACCTCATCAGAGGAGGAGACCTCCATAACACCGGTAATACTGCTCCATACCCCCTTTAGAACTGTGCTCGCGTTTTGGGGACAACCTACTCACAAGGTACCAAGTAAGAGTGGGGGGAAATATTTGCAATGCTAATACATTGATGTTGCTGTTGTATCTGTAGACTAGTAGAGCTAGGTTTTTAGGTTCTACAACAGTAGAGGACACTTACAGAAAAATTAAGCACTATCCCAGGCTGGGTTTCCCCTCTTGAAGCCCTCTTGAGGCATTCTTAGGCAATGGCGAGGCGAACGGAAGATTCGCAAAGACAACAGCAGCAGCAGCAGCAAAAGTGCAGAAGACTGCGGGCAAACGTCGCGTTGTGATACATAGAACATAGGACTTGAACCACACGTTAGGCTGTTTCCTATGCGGTCCGACTTCGAGCTTCAGATTCATATTTTTCGATCCCAAAAATAAGAGCACCTCCTTGTGCAGTTCGAATGTGCAAAATTGGACCGGAAAAAATCTGATTTGAGAATCCGATGGCCAGATTTTGGCCCAAAATCCGACGACTTGGGTCATCAGATTTTCAAATCGAAAAATGGCATGGTCTCTAAATTCGAGATGTTATCCACGCAGCACGCAACAGCAGCAGAACGATCGATGAGTTGTGGATGGGGACACAGCGACGTTGCCTCGCGCCTGACGCGCAGTCGGCGGTCGGCGCGTCACTTCGCGGCCAGACTACAGTCGGCTGGCCTTATGGGTTCGGGCCTAGAGACCAAGAGCGTGCACTCGGCGCGTGCCTCTCCGTGGATGCGTACTCGTATCATAGCCTACGGCACCTGAGCAGCAGTCAGTCAACGAGCTGGGCTCGGATGCTTTGCAGTCAAAATACAAAATACGAAGACAGGTTGGGCGCACTAGGCACGTCGCTTCACGCGACACTAGAGGCAGGCAGCGTGGGCTCGGACGCTTGGGTCCGACGCCCAGTGCAGCACACTCGGCGCGTCTCTTCGCGGCGCCAATCCAAACAGCTGGTGGGCGTTTGGTCGAATCTCTGGGCGCACGCTCTCACCCAACTTCAAATATATCCGATTTCTTCGTATAAGAAGACCCTTTCGATTTCCGAACGACACGGCTGAAAATCCGATTTGATCAAAATCTGAAGCTCAAAATCTCGACCGCATAGGAAACAGCCGTACTGCCAAAATTTTATGAGCCCACTTGTTAATAGACTATATTTCCAAGTACAGTAGTGGGATCGCGCCCGCAATATGATGAGAGAAAACCAAATCGGATTGTCACGTTTTATGACGCCTATATTAAAACCCATATGATTGTGACGCCTATACTAAACCCTGTGTTATACCCAATTTCAGATAAGAGCGGTAAAACTGGCGTTGTTCCAAGGGTACCCCGCTGTACTAGTTTGTCCCAAAAACTTACCTGGTACTGGTACCAGGTATACTAGGTGCAGTTTGACGTACAGCAGTGCAGGATACCATGGTAATAATAAGAAACAGGAATGCTGGTTGAGACTAGATTTCATATTTTTGAAAGGGTGTGTTCCACACTAACTTTAGTACAAATGCTCCCGAATTTCTTATTTTCCTGTAAGTCTCAGCCAGGCTTTCTTACTGCTTGTTTCCTACCTGGCATTAGATGACGTATAACACTTCTACTGCTGCTGTATGATATGCATACGTGCTCTCGTCTGCGTAGTCTACTGCTGTTTATGTACGTACTCGTACTTGCAGTTAGCAGCAAAGGGGTTCGTATTACAACTCCTGTGGATAACTCACCCTCAGGTGGTCGTTCTTCCAGGGTGTCATCCATCGCCACCAGCATGTCCGCCGCCGCCACTGCTCGACCCTCGCTACTGCCACCCTCTCCACTATCGCCGCTCCCATCTCCGTCTGCAGCAGCACGCCGCTCGCTACCGTCATCGCTGTTCTCCTCCCCTATGCCCTTGCCGCTTACCCTCCCGCTCCCCAAAACGTCCTGCTCTCTTGCTGCATCCTCCACCGACACTGACGCCCGCCTCGGCGACGCTACTACCCATGTTGCTCCCTCGTTCCGCTGCAAGGGAGGGCACGAGTGTTGCTGGCGATGCCGTCCCACGCGGTCTGCTCTTCTGGCACCCAGCGCTCCTGAGCTTGAGCCTAGCGACAGCACATTTTGAAAGGCGATCGAATCTCGCAATGCTTCACGCAGAAGAAGTACTCTTGCAGTTGAGGACGCTGCTGCTGCTCTAGCAGCAGGCAAGAGCAAGAGGAAGGAAGCGATCGCGGGAGAACCTCGTAGGCGGAGCAAACATCTCAATGCGTAGCAAGACTTCTTCCTGGCTAGCGTACTTGCCTCGAGTGGCATACTCGCTTCTGTCATCTATACTGAGGAATCTGGCCAGCAGGATAGCAGGATGTTTGTTTGATGATTTTATTTTGTCTAGCAGGGGTTTCGACATTATTCTGAAGTTTTGTTGTGGAGGGAGATATGGGGGACACCCCCTGAAACATCTACGCTGGCTTGCTCTGTTGCTTGCTGTGTCCTAGTACTACTACTGTGTCGACGCACCCGTCGCCGAGCTCCCCCAGCCATGCAGCCTTTCAAGGCTCTGATCGCTCTGACGAGCGCCACTGTCTGTCTCGTCCCTTGCGCTGACGGCTTCGTTGCGCTGAGAAGCCTCTCCGTGCCGACCTCGCCTGGCACTGCTCATGTTTCTTCGAGCAGCATCTCCACACGGAGGACGCACTCCTCTGGCTACACCTCGAGACCACACGGCGTGCTCATGGCAACGAAGGGCAAGAAGCGTAAACGTCGGAAGGATGGTCCCAAAGACGGAGCTTCTACACCGTCCGCGCCCGCTAGCGCTAAATCTCAGCCCGGAACCACCACCAGCAACAGCAAAAGCAGCAGCAGCAGCAGCAGCAGCAACAGCAGCAGCACAAGCAGCAGCAGCAAAGGCAGCAGCGGCAGTGCCGATGCTAGCACTGTTGTTGAGGGTGCTAGTCAGCTTGGAGACGTGCTGGAGGGAGACAGGGGGATTGAGGCTCTGTTCTCGGACGATTGGTCGGACATGCCGGCGAACGATGGGATGATCAAGTCCAATGTGAGCTTCAGGCTAGCGATACGCAAGGGTGTGCCAGTTACCGGTATAGTATCAGGTTCCTGTGCTTCGTGGAGTGCCTATGTTATGTTTGCGTTGACTTGCATTGCATCTTGACCACATGACAACATCAACATGGGCTGCTGCTGTGACTGGAGTAAATTGAAAATATACACTTCAGTTTACAGTACAGCAGCAGTATCCGTCAATTCAGAGACTTCCCAGGTATGATACAGCAGTATGAGGTTCCCCTTCGGGATGGGGTTGACTTGATATCCCGGGGGCGTCACGAGTCGAAAAGGGGGAACACAGACGTTCCAATGATATGTACAGGTAGGAGCTACTGCTGCCTTTGCTGCTGCTGAATGCTTCGTATACCTGGTATGAGGTCGGACGACGTGTGTTTGATTGTTGCATTAGACGTGAAAATGTTGTCGTGGTTCGATCTCCAGCTGCTGTGCACCAACCACACACGCATACACCGTGACTACTGTCACAAAGGCGAGAGCTTGGAGCACGGCTGCCGTTGTACCGCTGCTCCTGTACTGCTGCTGTACCTCTGTATACTGATTTTTTTGTGGCTGCGAGGCTGAGCGGCTGCTTTTGCAAAAATAAATCCACCTCTCTTCTTGATTGTTTTGTGTGCCTATATCAGCACATACTCCACTCACACAGAAGCGCACACACATGCACACACAGAAGCACCGTACACACGACACGTACGAAAGTACGTGGAAGTGTGGTGAGCTTAAGCTTTATTTTTCCCCATCCGCCGGAGGATAAAAAAAAAAAAAAAAAAAAAAGGCCGTTACTTTGTGGCAAGTTATACCTGCAGGTCTGCTCAAAATCGAATCGACCGACATCGGAATATCAAAAGGGAGAGGATTGTTTTGCCGATTTATTCGCACCGGCTATATTGGCCCTCACCAGCCAGGGACGGGGGTCACTCCTGGGGCTCGGTTTTCGATTAATTGGCTTCGCTAAAATCGATTTAAATTCAATCGAATTTTCGCTCCGATTCATAGCCCTACTATAGACCCCCTCTCCCCGCTGCCCACTACGGCTATACAGTACATACCTTGGGTTTCTCGCGAGATGGGTCAGCGCCTTCGTGACTCTTCGACTCACCACGTCGAACATGTCGAACAGCGGTGCTTGCATCGCTTGTGACGTGGCTGGGTGAATGACCATGCGCTCTCCGCTGGAAACGAAGTAAACCACTTTCTTGCGTACAGCTGTGTTGCATGTTTTTACTATATACCATCACTTGTGTACCGAATGATTGTTATGTTTGCCGTTCGACAATGTGCAGCATGAGCTTCAATGTCGATCACTCATAAACATTCCCGGAAAGTAGAAGAAAAACCAAGGGAAAGCCATAATAAAACAGGACAACCTACGTATGCAGATTATTGTTTTTTCTACAAGGAGAAAGAGAGCGAAACTTGTATTTGCCTATGACGTGGTTAGGTGAATGGTCATGCGCCCTCCGCTGGAAACCAAGTAAAAGTGTAGGTGGGCGTGTAACTGAGCTGAGAGAGGAAGGTGGAGCAAGGGCAGTTTATTTTTTTATTTTTTGCTCATCCCATCTATTACCTTCGCACTTTTACTTTCTCCTTCTCCCTCCCTAGTAGTCGTAACTCAGATCCGGGGTCACTT
>JAYJMJ010000354.1:8003063-8021665 GCA_036873875.1 Laminaria ephemera
GTGGGAGTGGGGGTGGGGGTGGTATGGGGGGCGGGTGCGGGTGGGGGGGGTGGAAGGTGGGAACAATCGTCAACGTTGAATTTGTCCTGTTGCACGCACGGTAGTAAGGATGATGGATGCTAGTGTGATCGTCGGTCGTCCATACAGGTCTCGGTTGGGAGCAAGCGAGAAACCCATCGAACGGCCTCACAGCACTCACACACCGACGGCACTAGCACAAAGATGGCACGCAGCAATACATCGTAACGGTTACGTCGTACCTGGTACCTGGAAGTGATTAGTGGTTGCTTGTCACACAGCTCTAACCGTACGTGTAGCTCGAAACCCCGAAGATAACACGATTATTAGCAGGTGGAAGGTATCGCACAGCGAGAGTTGTGAACTACGGGCGAACGCGGTCGACGACGTCGCCGACCTCTGAGTGCTGAGCGCTGGCTGGTGGCTTCCGGCTTTTGGCTGTTGGCTACTGGCTGTTGGGTGTTGGGCGACACCCGCACTCGCTTGCGCAATCGCCCGGAAGAGAGTTTGCACCAGAGGCTCGGACGTTCTGTGACACTACAAACTAAAACCTCCTAACCAATAAAAAGAACACGTCAAACGCCACACCTCGCGTTCTGACTTTTCATTGTTTGATATTCGCGTTTCGCGTCGAATCCTTCAAAGTTTAATATCAAACACACTTGTAAGTCAATACCTACCGCCGACATGTATAGCGGTGGGGGTGGCGTTGGGGGGAGGGGGGAGGGGGGGGCTTGGACTCTGGGCTCTGGGCTCATGCGTGGGGGTTGAGATTTGAGGTTTGAGATGACTATATACGAGTTCGTACAGCAAACAGGCGATTGCCAGCTGGTACACGAACGGCCTGCAAAAAAAAATACCAGGTACCAGGTATGGAAATTCCGACACAAGCGCACGTGGAGCAATTTGAATACTCGTCCCCTCAAACAAATGGGCTGCTCACAGCGCACTGCACACCCTACCGCTCACCGCCCACTATAAATTGGAGCCCTGCAATATACCGGCTGGCGTTCATTCGTGGCCCAGCCGCTCTCTCTCTCTCTCTGTACCAGGTACGAGGTTCCTAACGAGTGCGTTACAGCAGTAGATGTATACACCGAACACAGAACGACACTGACCTGACCAGTCAGGGTCACGTTGAGCGACTGCAATTACAGCAATAGCTTATCAGAGGCGTACAGGAGTACGAGAAAGCACCCATGAAGTTAACCTTCAACCTATCAAACGTACAAGGACAGCAGACAGCAAATACTCTCTGTTTTATTGCTGCTTGTAATGACAGCAGTGCTGTACTACGAGTATTAATAGTACTCCGTGTCTCATGTCAAATACCAGGTACCCATGTATACTCACGGAGAGAGTTGACCTTGGCGACCTCAACATGAAAGCCGCGGCGACAGTAACCTACAGGGCGACGCTCGCGGCTTCCCCAGCCAGGCCCGCTGCCACCGCCATCCATGGACACCACGCCACGGCGTGGGACCGTCCAGACCGTGGGTCCATAGCTAGAGGAGAGCGCTAGCTGCAGGGCAAGGATGGTGAGGTAGGCAGCAGGGGATGCCAACACGCACGTTGACCGCCGTCTCCGAAGGCATGATGGAGCCATGCGTATCCAAGTACGTTTTCCCCTCAACCCTCAACCGAGAGATCGACTCCGCCAAGCTTCCTCTACACCAAACCCGATCGAGCGTGGCGCCGAGACCCAACAACAGAGTCTGAGGAAGGACTTGGAGACAGGTGGGTTGCTGTGAGGGCTTCTGCTGGCGCGAGCAGGACCTCTCTCTGTTCTCTGCTTCTTGCTGCTTCTTGCTGCAAAATGAGCAAAAAGGGCAGAATCTGAGAAGAATGGGTCTCGTATTACATGGATGGCGGTATTACACAGGAATCAAGGGGTTGACAAGTGCCTCAGGTTTGAAGCTGGAAGTAGTGGCGTTGCTCCTACCTGCTGTTGCCGAAGCTCACGTCTGAGGTGGTCCACGCCCACGGCCTCACGATGAAGATAACCACAGTGCTTTTCTCGGCTCTGCTTTTGCCAGGTGTGTGGAATGCGGGTGGAGGGAAATGAGCGATGTCTCTACAACAATGTTGAATTGACTTCGAAGGCGCACAATGACGTCGAGATGCCAATATAGAGATGGCCACGTGTGGGGTGTGGGGTGTCCTCGGGTAGAGACGGCGGGTGGAGGCGAGGGGCTTTGCGGTGGTGAGGGATCGGCGTGGTCAGTTAGGGTCTTGAGCCCCGATTGCTTTAGGAGGAAATGGTGGATAATATCCTGTCACGAATCCGCCATTCAGTAATTTGAGATTTTGATACCCTCCTTATATGTCGACAACAGACATGATCCAGTCGTACCATAAGCACAACACACAACACCACAGCAGCAACAGTAGCAGCAGTACTCGTAACAGGAGCATCGTCTACCGTACCAGGCATTTGTGAGCAGCAGTCGGTCGTTGGAAGGTATCATACCATATCACGGACGGGAGAGTGCATGGGTGTACACGTGTACACGTATAACAGTAGTCAGTGTTGCTATGCATAGTAGTGGTGCCGTAGAAACAGGAAGCGACTTAAGAGGGAAAATATGAAAATATCCTAAAAAAACTGACGATTACTAGTAGACTACAACAGCATCAGCCACAACAAGAAGCAGCCCGCGCTGCTGTGGTATGATACCAGTACGGGATGCGTCCGAACTGCAACGCAAGGCGTTGTACCATACGACACGCGCACAGCATGATGATACTTGCACTGCTGCACGCCCTTGTTAGAAGGTGATGATAATACCTAGTTTCTCGCTTTTTAGGTCGCTATACCTGTGGGTCCCAAAAGGTATTTGTAGACACGAACGGTGTTGAACGAAGGGAGGCGCACAGGGGTGCCGCTTTCCGTCGCGGGGGAGTTTTTGCCTTTTCCATTACAGCGTCTATGATACCAGTAGACTGCAGCTACTATACTCGTACAGAGTCTTAAGAGTCTACCAGGTATATCCTAATCCTACGGCAGCGGCATATCCATCATCCATCATGACTGCGAGTACCTCATTATCTCTCAGTTTACACATGTACATTATAATTATTGTATATCTGGTACCAGGTACCTGGTACCTGGTATCGATTATCGATACAGCAGTAGATTACATCAACACTTTAGTTAGTCTAGACCATTACGAGTCGTCTAGACCAATACCGGTAGTTCTGTCTGCGTACGTGGACATCTCCAAAGATAGCTGTTATTTACACTGCTGTTGCATTGTGTACTCGTTCGTACCCGGCACCCTCACAGCAACACAGCAAGTGCAGCACAGCAGATGAAACCTGCCCCGAGAACAGAGTGACACGCTGCTCTCCTACTCGCCCGAGAACAGAGTGACACGCTGCTCTCCTACTCGTACTATTAATACGAGTATTAATGCTGTGTTTGTTTAACGACGGAACCAAGCGAGCCTTTTCTGGGGAGAGTGTACTAGTCTACGGACTACAGAGCCTATTCGTGCTCGTAGTCTATCATAGTGCCAGGTACCTTGCACGTGGTAGGAGATGAATCCCGTACGGAGCTACATGCCAATAATACCAGGTATGATAATATCGTAGCCACAGGTTCAATGTCAAACGTACTGAATACCAAAACCAGCACATACAGCAACCAGACACATCGCAGGAAACAAAATAACGAGATTCATGCAAGCAGGGCTATGCCGCGGCGGACTGATGCCCGCCGCCGGCTCCGCGTATGCCCGAAATGAGCGAGATATGTAGCTACGGGTACGATAAGCCGAGGCCGCAAAAGTGACAGTACAGCAGTACTGCGAAGTGGGTGTACGCTCGCAGCTGGCCGCAGTCTAGCAACATTATACGTTCAACGTTCAACAATACCAGGCAGTAAGCTCGACCCTCCGTTTGTCACACCGGGGTATATACGTACGTACGTGTAGCAGCAAGCAGCAGCAATAACAAAGAGCAGCAACAGCAGCGCTCGTCGTACTAGTAGCAGTGCAGCACAAAGCAGCAGCAGCGGCAAGCAGCGCTCGTCGTAATAGTAGTGCAGCAGCAACCGCAGTACACTACTACGAGGCAGGTAGCAACAGCAAGCTCGGCCCACTGTCGATCATCCGGGTACTAGTACGTATTTTATGTATGCGTAGCAACAGCAGTAGCAGCAGCGTAGCAGCAGCAGTAGCAGCAAAACAGCAGTAGCAGCAGCATTGCGCTTCTTGGCAGCAGCAGAAACACACACATACGGTATGCGTACATACACCCTCTTGAAAAACGCACTGTACGTATGTCGAAACCCCTCCAATTATTTATAGATCGACCCTGCCAACCCTCGACCGTCTCAGCACCACCTCGTGCCGTGGCCCTCCCCGGTACAGTCGAGGCCGGCGGGCATGATGGTGGCAAAAACGAATACTTCGTACCTGGGTTATGTCATCTTGGGAAAAGTATCTCAGCATGCAGAGAGGAGCTCAATTTCCGGTCCAGCGATTTCCGAGCCCGATGGGTATCGTACATTTATTTGCATTGGGTAGATTTACGCTTGTATCCATTACGCTATTTATTTTCCTTTTTTTTATGCCGCTAATAAGAGGCAACGCCTAGGTAGGTTTACACTGGTAAAGTCTAGGGTTATGAAGGCGAAAGTATATTCCACGCATTTATTTCTTTATTTTGGAGACGATGTGCAGGTCTACCTCGTGCTATTAATAGTACTCGTACATAGTACAAGGTGAGGTTCCCCCTTTGGAATGTGGTTGCCTTGAACTCCCGGGAGTGTCGCAAGTTGAATAGGGGGAACATACGCGTCCCACAAACTATTCTGCTGCCACAATGTGTACATCAGGCATGAGCCTATCTGATGTTCGACATGTCCATTTTGCATTGGTTGTAGGATGTGGTGGTCGGTCGTTGTTCGATCTCCTGCTGAGCACAGCACACATGCACACAAAACCACCGTGGCTGCCACGCTGTCACAAAGGCAACAGCAGCTCGAAGCGCGCCCGCTGCTGTTGTACCGCTGATGTTGGACTGCTGGGTACGGCTGCGCGGGTGCTTTTGAGATTCAGAGGAAGGGTATTATACCTACTGCTGTAGTACATCAGTGCGAGTTGAATGCTTGCAGATTGTGTTCCTTACAATGGCAAACACTTGCACACACGCAGACATACATACAGAAGCACCTTCCGTGACTGTCACAAAGCGAACACCTTGAAGTGCGGCTGCTGCTGTACCGTGGCTGCCACAAAGTTGGGAGCTTGGAGGGCGGTGCGATACACATATGATACAGCACCAGCAATATGATACAGCACCAGCAGACAGCAGAGCGGGCGATCAAAAAAACAACAAAATACTCGTTGGTTTCCATGGTACCTACTCGGCGGTAGCAAGACGGAACGCGATCCCTCGAAAAATTCCTTGCTCGCGCAAATTTGAACGTCCAGAGCACGTGCTACGGAGCTCGGCCGGCATTCAAACGTGCATCGTAATGTACCGATGGACCCCCTGCGTGCCTCGCAGCCGGAAGAGCGAGAAAATACCCGCGGCCGCCAGAGAAAAGCGTGCTAATGTCCAAAAAATGTGCATTTGGTACGGTACTTAGTAATATACGGTACCTGTACTACGAATACTCTCTTTATGTGCGATTGTGTATGCGTGTTCTCACATTGCAGTACGATACGAGTATATGCTCGCACTTGAGGCTCATTGTCAACATCTAGCCCGCGGTCACGAAAAGGCCAACGGAGTCAAATACTACTACTATTCGGTGTACCGGTGGAGAAATAGTTTATCCACTCCGATGGTATTACGAGAATTTATGCACTCGACCGTCGTTCGTGTGCACCTGGTCTGGACATTAGTTTTGAGAGTTTCCTATAATACCGGTACATGCTATTTATTCTGGTTATGAAATTGTCAACCACGACGGGGAAGCGGGCAACCTCTTGACACATCACTCTCACTCGTCATTCTCACTCATTGATCTCACTCATTAAACTCACTCACCAATCTCACTAATCATTCTCGCTCATCAATCTCAAATGTCAAAACTATCAATGTCATCCATATGTAATCAATCTCACTCATCAATCTCACCAATCAATCTCACTCACCAATCTCCAACCGCCAATCTCAACCATCAATCCCAACCATCAGAATCACTCATCAATCTCACTCATCAATCTCACTCATAAATCTCACTATTTATGATCAGTCTCACACTTCAATATCTTGCACCAGCCGCGGAATGTAACACTGAAGGCTGTGTTGTTAAACTGTATCCAGGTTTTTTCTGCCGTATAGTCGCGGTGTTGATGTGGGGCGATTAGCAACACCGTCCCCTCCCTCGATACCTCCGGCGTTTCCAACGATATTTTTTGTTCGACCGCGCTATCGAAACACCGAGGAAACAGCGTTGCGCCGGCACCGGCGCCAAAACCCACGTAGCACCCATCTCTTCAATTCAATACTCACCCCTCAATAGTCAACAAAAGTCAACGATCAACAGCAGCCAACTTCTTTTGTACGGGCGGGAGAAGGAAGCGCGCTTTGCGCAAGAGTGCTATTTACTCGCACGAAAGATTCCCCGGCATGGGGTACTGATTGGGTATAATACCAGGTAGATTACGTTCTAGCAGAAGCTACTGTAGTAAACAGTGATTTAGATGTATACATGTACAAGGCGCTTCGCTCCGCGGGCGGCTATTCGCCGCCCGCTACGCTCGCTCAAGGAAGTAAAATAGAACAAAGTGTGAAGCAAACAGGACGCTCATGACGTGGCGCAATGGTCGACTTGCGAATGCCAAGAGTTCAGTGGCGCTGGAAAAACCACGCCGGGTTCGCGATGTGGTTCAATGGGCGACTTGCAAATGCCAAGAGAAAAGTGGTGCAGGACAAAGAATGCCGGGCTCTACATGCGTCATGATGTATGTACACGTTCAAGCTGCTTGTGGTAGAGCACAAAATACGAATGCAAGAGGTGGTTGTACACCGTTGACTCTTTGCTTACATCTATGAACCGTTGACTTGCAGAAAAAATTCCATAACTACGAGTAAGTAGTCGTACCGGACCGATTGTACGAGTACATGCATACAATCAAGTACCAACAGACAACAGCAAGCAGCAAGCAGCACTGGCAGCAGAGTTCGAGTTTTTGCGAGTGCGCACGTGGATGCAGCCCTCGCAGTGCTTCTTGCAGCACCCCCACTTGGGAAAGTCGCCTTTCCTCCCTCCAGCGCCGACTATGTTCCACCCCCCACCTCCACTACCACCCCCGCCACTGGCAGAGCCTCCACCACCTCCTCCTCCTGGGCTCTGGCTTGACGGCTTGGGTTTTTTAGCGGGGGAGCCGCGGTATATGCTTGAAGACAACATGCTGCTCGCTCTCGGGGTTGTTGTGGTGATGCGCGATGATGGCGGGCCACAGGTGGCGGCAAAATAGGTGCCTACTCGTAAAACAAAAGCCCAAAGATGAAGAAATAACACCTAAGAAGGACGAAACTGAGGCAAAACGTTACAAATCAGGGGAGGAACGAGAAAAAAATATCGGGAAAAAAAACTAGAAAAACGATTTTCCGAAACTCGAATCAGAATCGAAAAACAGTGAAAAACGAGCGAGATAATTGAAAAAAACAAAAAAAAGGATGAAAAGCAGCGAAAACCAGGAAAAAAAAACCCTCGAAAAAAACGCAAAAAAAAAAGACGATTTTCCGAAACTCGACTCAGAATCGAAAAATAATCAAAGCTGAGCAAGATAACCGAGAGAGACGCAAAATAACGACGAAAGGAAGGGAAAACGAAGAGAAGCGGGAAAAAAAGAAAAAATAACACGAGGAAAGCGAAGAGAGCAAAGAAAGCCGGGAAGGTTCTCCAAGAAGAGGAGTTAGGCAGGCGTGTTCCAGGTGGGAGCGCTGAGAGCGAAGCAGGGCATTTTAATCAGGTGATTAAGGTAAAATAAAACATATACAAATGTAATTATGTTTATATAGTATTGACAGCCCTTTACTGTACCCAGTGCGTAGTCTGTAGGCTCTGCAGAGTCATATTATTAGGTAGGCTCGTTGCTCGTTCCAATAGTACCTAGTAGTTTAGTAATACTACTGCTGTAGACTAGCGCAGTAGCCATCTTTTGCAAGAGGATTGTTGGCTAGCTGAGAGCGTTCAGTCCTTTAGACCGGACAATACTCGGTCCATGGGCTATCGTAGAGGGTGAGCGGTGTTGTCGGTTGGAACGCTCTTCTTTTCGGTTCCAGAGGCCAACCCTTGACCAGGTGAGCTACCGACTACTGCGCTATTCAGAGTGTAGGACGTAGTGTTGTTGCTGCTGCTGATTTAATAACACTAATAGTGTTAGGGGTACTGCTGGTGCATTTATCCTTTTGCGGCCCATGTGCTGTGGCGCAACACCGGACCAGTGCGGTCTTATCAAACGTCCAGTGTGAGAGCACAGCAGAACGAGCAGTAATATCATACTGCACCCGTGTTGTGCAACGCCTTGCGTTGTACTTCGAACACCAAGTATATCACCCTCTAACCCAGCGGCACGCGTTGCTCCTTGTGGCCGATGCCGTAATCTGAACGAATGATGCGTGTCGAAGCTCTGTCTCTGTGATGAGATATGCAGAGGTGGTACCGAGTGTGGGTGAAGAACTCGTGTGGTGATGGGGAAAATAGCTTGTTTGGAAAGGCGCTTAACCCTTTTCACCACTGGAAAAGTGTTCCCACATTATTTCGGAGTACTTCGTCCCCAACAACACGGGTGCAGTTTTATACCTGGTAGGGGTGAAGTGGCCAAATAAGAAAATTAAAGAGCGACAGAGCCTCGACACGCATAATTCTTTCATAATCGTCACTTCGTTTCGATGTTTTCCCTCCTTGAATCCCAATAGATTTAATAACTACTCAGACTGTAGTAGAGTACTACCGGTACGGGATGGTCCTTTCTCGGTGTGACAGCGTCTGGGGTTGAACGAAGCACCGCAGCAAGACTCTTCTCCCTGTACGATAGTATTCGTATTGTATGTACGACGTTGTGCTTACACTTTTCACCGAGTACCGGCAAATAGCCCGCAAGCGGCGCAAGGGGACCGACTCTGGAGGAGGAACGGACGGCGCAGCCCAACTGCTACAGTGTTCTATTACGCGTCTAAAAAACATCTCGTGTCTCTTTGTGCGTCTCGTGCGTTTTGTGCGCCTCATGGGTGTGCGTTAATCGCTCTATACGTTAATATTGATAGTGTCTTTGGACATGCTGGTACGATATTCTCTGATCCGTGCTTTCACGGGTGTAAGAGTGTTCTCTCCCTCTGGGTTATCCCGGTTTCTGTCTTAATTTGGTGTGTTTGTTGTGGCGCATGGCTTCACTCAGTGCTTTCGGCGTCTAATTGTTCTTACTCGCGTCCTTTTCATTACTCGTAGGATGTCAACCTTTTTACTGCTGCTAAGACTACCCCACACTCATTCTGAAAGAGTTAACTGGTGCATTGCGCATTGTTCTCTTGTCGATGTTGGCCGTAGTAGACTACACAGCAATTTTCGAGAGACGTACGACGTACCACATATTGTAGCTGTTTTCCGTTCTAATCCTGTGTGAACACGAGCGGAATTGCCCGTTTACACAACCGCTTAAAACATGTTCATATGAATGCTTCCCCTGCCTACGCAGTTTATCTCATTTCCGTTCTGCACAACTGCTGTTGTTGCATCTGGTGATGTCGCAACGTTTGACAGCGACTTGCTTCGCCGGTTTGTCGTCGATATGGAGGCATTCTGCCAAAATTAAGAGGGACGGCTTCTTGACGGAGAGCTTTGCCGTGCAAGGACTGCCCGCCAACATGGCGGTTCGACAGGTGAACTAAAATATCATGTCTCCTAATTCTAACCTTAAGCTTTGAGCAAATAAGCTATTGATAGTTGGCCGCTGTTTTTACCCCTTGACTGACGGTCCCCTTACACTAAAACTAGTATGTTACGACCAAAAATAGGCCTTGACGCGCCCAAATTGACGGGTCTCCAATGTGCCGTGTTTGGCTTTGAGTGGGTGTTTTGTGGTTGTTGTTGTTGTTGTTGTTGTTGTTGTTGTTGTTATTGTTGTTTTTGTTATCCGAACACTCGACAGCAACAGTGTTCTCGACGTCGTCTTCCGCACTTGCCCACATGGTATCATTCCCTTTCAGGTGCCCGGCGATGGCAACTGCCTGTTCCACGCGATTTCGGCCTGCCTCGACCACGCGTGCAACGGGACCCACCCCAGCCTGGACTTGAACGAGCTCATGCCCAAGTCTGCCGCCCTTAGGAAGGTAATGGACGGAAAATACGGGGGGGCAATTATCAGTTCATTGTTTTGGTAGTGGAGGTAATAGTTAGCGTTTTGTTTTGCTCCGAGAGGTAATGGGAACAAGGGGGGCTAGTTAATAGTTGATTGGGTTTCGTAGTTAATACCAGGGTAGTTGATTGTTTTCGGGGTTCGGGGACACGACATGGATCGCGCGATGGAACCAGCGTTCAACTCGCTCGTGTCATGTTCCGAAGGTTTCGACTCACCGTGATACAGAGGGATCCTGTTTGACCCGTTTTATAATGCTTGCAGGTTCTTCAAGGCCTGACCGTTGCGGTATCCATCCGTATACGTGCGTGCTCCGCGGTCTACGATACATGCCTGATACACTCTACCCTGTCCTTCACACATTTTCACACATGGGACAGATCACGATCTAGATAGTCTAGATCCAATATCTGTCGTTATGGTATGTTGTGCAGGATCTGTGTACGAGTACACATCCAACCCAGGAGACATGTGCTAGATCATTCAGATCATTCAGATCATTTAGATCGTCCGGCTTTCACCGGGCAACATGATGTAGGTAGACCATGCAGATCATATCTAGATGAGGGATCTGACGCGTGCTATGATAGCGGTAGCACTTTTCGCTAAAAATAGTTTCTGAGTGACGGGGCGGCTCCTTAACCCAAAATCGTCGGAATTTCGTTCTTTTTTTTTGCAATATTTTTCGTTTTATACCCAGAGGCCATGGGGTTGGTTGTTCATCGGATGGCACTTTTTTTCCCCCCCCAAAATCGTTTTTTGGGAGAGGTATAGAGCTACTCACGTGAGGAAGGAGCCTCAGAAAAAAAATGGTGAACCGATACCGTAGCATGCGTGATCTGTCTGGCGTGAAAGACACGGATGATGAAATGGGACCTGATCTGTCCGACGTGTGCTCATTTGGAATCCTTTTATCGCACAAATACTGCTAGGTGGCCGTGGACTACTTAGTGGAGAACATGAAGAACACCCTATACCTGGAGAAGGAGGAGAGCGTGCCGGTCTACGAGCTTCTTAGCGTTGTTGCCGCGCAGTACAATATGACCGCCGACCACTATTGCGAGGTGATATAATTTTCCTCGAATTTTCCGACGACGATGGCCGTCGCGCTGGCGGGGGGAGGGTGGGAGGGGAGGGGGTGGATGGGTGGGTGCTTGGGTGGAAAGGTCTGTGGGTGGGTGGGTGGGCAGATGGGTAGGTGGAGGGGGGGGGATGGTAGGGTGGTAGATAGGTAAGGGGGGGGGGTGCGTGGAACATTCATCTATGGAAAAGAAACATGGGTGTTATTTTTGTTTTTTCGAGCTATAGTTATGAGCTGAACCTTGATAATCTTCTTCACATGGGCAAGATCGTGCGTACCGCGCGCTAATTTCCCGCCATAACTACAACTTCCTCCAGGTGATGCGGCAGTCCAGCGTGTGGGGAGGCGGGCCTGAGATCGTGGCTCTCTCGAACGCCCTCTGCAGGCCGATCCACGTGTACGAGCTTGCGTCCAACGGGGTCAGGTGAGACACGCACCCTCGCTATTACCATAACCACTCTTGTTATTCATGGCCTTGCATGGTTGACGCTTTTTGGCTAGAACCGCTAGCTTTTTGCGCTGCTATTCGAGTGGCGCCCAGCCCGTGTAACGTTGGCGAGTGTGTTGACTGAGATCGTTTTTTTTTTTTGTTCTTCCCCATTCTGCTCGCTATCTGCTCGATGTCACCATAACGTGACCATGCTGTGTTCGGTGTATCATACGTGATTGTTGGCTGTTATGGACGTGTTTGGTGAGGACACCCTCGTTGTTCCCTGCCATCCGATTTTTCCTGCGTTTGTTTCATGGCTGCGGTTTTTGCACGGGCGCCGCTCAAACACCCAGAGTCTTCCCTTTGTGAGATTCGAGTACGTATATTAGCAGTATTTAACCGCCTGACCCCCCCCCCCCCCCCCCATCCTCTCCCCTAACCCCTTTCTTCCCTCCTCTCTCGCTGTTTCTGTCTGTCCGTCTCTCTCTCTCTCTTTCTTCCTCCCACTTTCTCTCTCTTTCGCTTGTTCTCTCTCCTGTTTTCTCCCCCCTTCCCCCCTCTCTCTTTTCCTCTCTTGTACCCCCGCCTCTCTTTCTCTCTGCTCACTTATCTCCTTCTCTTTCTAATTGTTCAGCTTTTGCTTCCGAAGGATGGCGTGCTTCGGCTCCCCCTGCTTCGACGACAAACACGCCATACACATCCTGTCTGCCGACTCCAGGCGAGACGAACCACCCTACGACCGTCTATGACAGTGTATGACACAGTGTATGACAAGTGTATGACAGTGTATTACACCCCCCCTTCTGACGAATTTTAATGCCAATTTTATTTACGACCGATAGTCTAAGAGTACAAACGCCGAGCGACGCGTGTATGGAAAGATCTTGACGAGATCTTCCGAAAGCTGCCATCTTCGCTGTTTGTGCCCCCCTGGTATTGGAGAGAATCGACTCTGAAGTTCATCCCGGAGTGTGTGCTACACACTGTCATACCGGTATACACCAACTATCTCCGACCCCCTGTATCGTGTGTACGAGTACCTCAAGCCGATCCATCGTTGATTGCCGCAGCAAACTTTTATCCATTCAGCTCGCGCTTTCTCCCCGCTCCGCCAAATTCAAGCTTCTACTCTATTACGGAGAACCATAGTAATCAGGACCCACGATATACACAAAAACCTATATATTCCACTGTTTTTACTAACCATATTTGGTCCTCATTACTGTAACATGTTCCCCCGTAATAGGGGTGTGGGTTGGCTGACTATCAATCGCCGACTAGCATTTACAGTAGTTAGTTGTGTGCGGTAATTTATGGAGTTCAGCGTCTTTGCATCTGACTAAACCGGTCATTAGTAGTTGACTTTTTCTCCGCCACCCTGTTAATAACTAGTCAAGTCCAGCCAACTTGAAGCCCTAATATTAGTAATTTTTATTGCAGGTGTACAGGTGTGCCTCCTCCTTTTTTTGGCGTCGTCGTCGCCGCCGACAACGCTGGGCACAGTGGGGGGCTCCCAATAGTGCCGGCTGAATAGTGCCACTGCTCTCTTTTAGTGCCGATGAAATCGCTTGGCACGACCGGAACTCTCTGTAACTCTTGATGTAACCCTATTCTCAATAGTGCCGGTGCCCTGAATAGTGCCGGTATAGTGGGCTGGCACACACCGGCACTATAGGGAGACCACCAATGTATTGGATGCTGGGTCTGCCTACTTGTTGGCAAACCGACCGAAAAAAAAACGCAACTTTAAAAACGATCAAACCCTAATTCCAAGAAATTTGTCGCCGTAATAACTTATTCAAATAGATGGAATTCGAAAGGAGTCAAAGGACTGAAACTAACTGAACCCAAGTTTTGGTGAAAAAGCACCTGGAATTTGTTAGGGATAACTGTTTCAGTGATGAGAGGGTTAACATTGGATACGATTGCTGTTTTTTTTGTTCGCTAGTAATAGTATGTATATCGGGGATTTGCTGGACGTAACATGATCAGTGCAGCGCTGGCTATCGTGGTATTACAGGTATTTCTGGCCCGCCACTATTTTGTACGGAGTACCTGGTAGCGAACAATAATGAGATACCAGCGGACGATGGCTGCGAGCAAGGGAGAACAACCCATCATAGCTACTGTGTGTTGTGTATTTTTCATCCCATTTGTTCTGTGCGCCAGTCAGATGTTTGACGCACCAGCCGGGGTCACACATAGCTACTGATAGTTATTGATAGATCAATAGCTACTGATAGCTATTGATCTCAAGCTACGGACAGTTATTATTAGCTTGGTTGTTGAACTATCAATAGCAATATCTAGTTCAGTAGCTATTGATAACTTGATCTTCCTGCCAATAGCTACTGAAGCTATTTACTTGCGATTGATATAGTTTGATAGCCACGCATTGATATGGACATAAGGGCTCGTATCTGTCCCTACGGGTACGGCCTCGGCATTGAAGCTATAGATGCATACTCGAAGTATCTTACCTGGTAGTTCGTAAAAAAAAAACCTTCCGCAGAATATCCTTGGGCTGTCGTGCACTCAAGATACATTATTTATGGCGGATGTTTCAAACTTACGATTCAAAACATAACGAAACGCCCGACACATGTCAACAGCTGTCAACAGGCGGAGCATTACGTCGGTCAGCTGTCAATATTTGTCAGCACATGCTGTCATGCTGTCATACGTCAGGTTGATGGCGTGATGGCATGTTGGCATACAAGTCATGCAGGTGTGCGCACCTCGGACAGATCAACGATCCCCACTTGATGATTTAGATCTTTCAGGGAAGATCTGTATAGTCTAGCTCATGTTACCGGGTGGAAGCCGTACGATCTACATGATCTAGCAATTTTTTCCAGGGTTGGATCTGTACTGTCTGTTATACAGATCCCGCACAACATCTCACAACGGCATATACTGCATAGATGATATAGATGATATAGATGAACGAGATGATCTAGATCGTGATCTGTTCGAGGTGTCCAAGTGTGTGATGTTGATGTGCCGCTACTTTTACTAATAAAACTGCTGCTGCTTGGTGTGTTGTTATCTCTGTTGCCGGTATTGTAAATACCACGTTTCTCTGCTACTGCTTGCAGCTGTTGCTGTGGCAGTGCTGCTGTTGCTGCTGCTACAAGCACTACTCATTACTTACTGCCGCCATTGCATTGTTACCCTCTCCTGCGTACCTCTACTATTGGTAGGGTTGGACACTGGCACAGTATGTACTGGCAAAAGTAATCTACTAGCAGTAGCTATGTATCTGCTGATTGAGCCTGCGAGTAGAAATCGTCAGTATATTTGGCATCACGTACGTCAGCGAATCACGCCATTATACATGACGGAAACCCATCAAATTTGTTTGCTGGTGAGAGCCTACTACCCTGCTGTACTATACCCTAAGGGTTGGAGAGATGGGGTAAAATTAAACATGCAGAGTGTTCAATGATGCGCCTGCGCGAACAGAACTAAAATGAAGATATGACGCGTCATCGTCACACGCTACATGCATCTTTTCTTGATTGTTTTTCTTGATTTTTCTCTATCGATGACCGACAGATAGGTTCCTAGATTTTTTCTGTGTCGATGACCGCAACCAACCCTGGATTGCTGATGAAGTCAGTACAAATCCCTACTGATTGAGGCTGCCAGTGCCCAACCCTAATTATTGGCGTTCTCTCTGCCCGCCACCGCAACACGCTTCAATTTGCACAGCTGCATTATCCAAACACATGCAGAAGCACGGCGGCATGACAATCTATCTTCTAGTTATATACATCTATGTATGTGGTCGAGATTTCAAGCCAACCGTCGTACGAGTACGTAGTTGCTGCAAGTGTGGCGTCCCGCTTCATTGCGCTACAGCAGCAGTATACGTCAACCACCCCCCCCCCCCTCTCCCTCCTCCACTCCAACTCCCACTCCCAACTTCCACACCACGCACATCCTCGAGCCGGTAACCGCCAGATTTTGAAAATCGCGAGGGTCAATGGTCATATGACTACGGCTATGCATGAAATGAGTACACCCCCCGCCCCCCCCCTTCTCCCTCCTCCACCCCAACTCCCATTCTCCCATTCCCAACTCCCAATCCATGCACACTCTCGGTCGTTACCTTTGTGTGTTCAGGAGGGTCTGTTCCAGGCGCTACCATTTCCTGTCCGAATTACCGTCATGGGTGGCGGAAACTTCGGTCTTGCTCTTAGCCTCGTGCTAGCCAGAAATCAGGTAGCGACTGCATGGGAGTTGGCGTGTTTGGGGGGGGGCGGGGGTGTACTCCTTTCATGCATAGCCGTAGTTGTATGACCATACTTGGTTTGTTTGGGGGGAGGGGGGGTTAGGGCGGGGGGAAAGCTGATGCGGGGGTTATGCGTTGTCTCCAATGCTGTAGTGGGTTGTACTAGCGTGTCTCGCGTTTTTTGTCCTGGTTACTTCGAAGGTTCTTTCGAAGGTTCAATGGAGAGAAGCCTTAGAGGGAGCGGTTTGCAAGGGTGTCGATTTTTGTGTTGTGCATCGTGGTCTCCCTTTGATGACGGTGTGGGGCCTGATCTGTAGAGGTGTTGGCGTGTAGGCGGTAGCATCTACTGCTGTAGACCTACTCTTCGTGTTGAGGGTACGTGTTCCTTTTCGTTGTGTCACATCAGGTAGACTTGTGCGGGAAATCTCTGCCTGAGGCACTCGACGATGTCGCCCGCCCACACGCCCGCTCGCCCCTCGTGCCCGGGATTTCATTATTAGGCGCGTCTCCCTTCCTCCCTCCCCCCCTCCCTCCCTCCCTCCCCCCTTTCCTCCCCCACTATGCCTCTCTTAATCAATCTATCTATCTAAACCCCAGTGGCGATGTATGTCGTGAATCAATTCAATTCAATGTCCACGAAGCAGCGAATCAATCAACCGATCAATCAATCAATTTATCTATCAATCTATCAATCAATCAATCTCTCCCTCCCTCCCCCGCCCCTCCCCCACTATGCCTCTCTTAAATCTCTATCTATCTAAACCCCGGTGGCGATGTATGCCGCGAATCAATTCAATTTAATGTCCACGAAGCAGCCAATCTATCAACCAAGCAATCAATCTGTTTATGTATTTATCAATCAATCTATCAATCAAACACAAATCAGTGACTTACTTGCTTGCTAACGTTGATCACGGTGCCCGCCCGCCCCCCCCTCCCTACCCAGATTCCCACGACCCTCTTGGTGCGCACAACCAGCGTGGCGGACCACGTGAACAAGCACAACGAACACCCCAACTATCTCAAGGGTGAGCATTGACACTTGCGGCTATAATGAAGACGCATGCTACATACGGTGGGTAGGAGTGTCAGAGCACCCAATTTGTCCGGGGTTCGTCACTTGAGGAGCGCAGTATCTCACCCAAAAACTGACTTTTGATCACAATGAAGGTGCAAACCGCTGAACAATCCCATGGCCTAGGTAGATAACGAATACTATTGCAAAACAAAAGTGACCTTCCAACGATATTAGTTATAATAGTTCAAAAGTTGAGGAGCCCCTGTCAGTGAGAAAACGTGGCCAGAAAGCGCTATTCTAATATCTACCAGGTATTGATAGTATCGTAGGACGCGTCTAGAGCTGTTTACCTCGAGCTTGTGTAGAGAGAGAGCTATCGTATGGGGTACGCGACAGCACTTTAGGAATTGGGAGTTTAGACGTGTTGGCTCGAATTTTGCCCGAAACAGAAGAAAGACACATTTCTTTTCACTCCGAAAATTGTGTAGGACACTTCCCCCACCTCCCGCCCAACAACACCCCACCACCCTCCACCCCCCCCCACCCCAACCGGGGGCTGGCTCAACTTGACTCGGGGCGAACAGGCATCAAACTGCCGCGACATATCGTTGCAACTGCGGACCCGGAGGAGGCGTTGCACGACGCCACGTACATCATACACGCGGTGCCGGTGCAGTACACCAGAAAATTCTTGAAAAATGTGAGACTCTTGACTTTCGTATACATATTATACCCGAACATTCTTGGGAAATGTAAGACTCTCGACTTTCGTACGCCAGAAAATTGTTGGAAAATGCGAAGCTCTCGACTTTCGTATGGGTACACCATATTTTGTTTGGGAAATGTAAGATTCTCGACTGTCCTGTACATGCAAAATCTTGGAAAATGTGAAGCTCTCAACTTTTTTACAGAAGATTATTGGAAAACGTGAGGCTCCCAACTGTCGTACACCAGAAAAATATTGGAAAACGTCAGGCTCTCGATTTTCGTATACTAGAAAACTCTTGGAAAATGCGAGGCTCTCGACTTTCGTACTACACCAGAATATTATCGGAAAACGTGAGGCTTTCGACTTCAACCCTCGATTCTCGCTCGAAACCGAGTGACGAAAGGGTTATGTTCTTCGTCGTATATAGGGATCTTGTTGTATATACTGTGGCGTATTTTGTTTTGGGGGGAGGGGAAGGGAGTGGGGGGCGAGGGGCGGGGGGGGAGTCAGCGATATAGTGTAATCTTTTGCGTCAGTTGGTTAGACGATATACAGCAGGGTCGTGTTGATTAACCGCCGTCGGGATTGAGAGTGTTCCCCTCCCTTAACCCAGCCCACCCCCGCCTTGCTTGAAAATTTGATAATCTCCGTCCCGGCATTATAGGGATGCGAGGGTCTATGGTCATACGACTACGGCCATGCATGAAGTGAGTACCCCTCCCCCCCCTCCCCCCCCCCCTAATCCAACCCACCCCCACCCCCATGCCGTCCGGTTTTTGGGGAAACCTCC
>JAYJMJ010000354.1:8061244-8081267 GCA_036873875.1 Laminaria ephemera
TCGACAAGGGACCCAGCACCAAGACTCTCCGCGACGACATCTCCGCTACCTCTGCCGGCTCCGAACGTAGGGTGGGCCTAACAGTACACAACAACATAATCATTTTTTGTCTTTTCGGTGACCACATGTGATAGTAACGCTGGCTTCGGGCTCAGTGGCCATATGCTGCATCCCCGCGTTTGACCACGATTTTGCAGAATTCGTGGGTTAGCGGTCGAGTTTTCTCAGAATATCTAAGGTTTGGGTTTGAGCTTCTTCTGGGTCAGGTTTCGGTCTTCGCAGGTCTTCCTGAATATGTTTTCTTCTTCTAGATTGGAGGTTATCTTTCTTCGGAGCTCGTCTTCGGATTGAATCTTCAGATTTTTTTTTCGGGATTGGTTGTTCGGGGATCTTCGTTGGGTTCTTATGGCGAGAGGTGTTCAAGATTTGTGTGGATGGAGACTAGCGTGGAGCGTCAACATGGACTGCGAGTCTCTCGTCGACATCATCTAGGATTTTTTCGGGTGGATGCTGAATGTTCAAGGATGCACAACATTGTTTGACTTTTATATGGGTACTTTGGGGCGTCTTTCATGGGAATTTCATGGGCGTCCCATGAAAGGCCCATGGAAGACCCACAATATACCCACGGCAGGCTTGTGGAGGACCCGTGGGAGACCCGTGGATGACCCATGGGCTATTAGCAGGAACGTATGGGTGACCCATGGGCTAGCACTGTAAACCCATGGGAGACCCATAACGCGACCCATGGGAAATCCCTGGGCGACTCATGAGCGGCCCATGGACCAGCACTGCTTGTAAACCCATATAGGTGACCCATGGACGACTACTATAAACTATAAACCCGTCGAAGATCCATGGCAGACCAATGGGGGACTCACAGGCTAGTAGCAGGAGCTCATGGGCGATCTATGGGCCAGCACTCTAAATCATGGGAGACCCATGGGCGACCCATAGGAAATTCATGGGTGACTCACGGGAAACCTATGGGCGACCCATGGGCAACCCATGGGCCAGCACTATAAACATGTGGGAACTACATGGATGACCCATGGGCAAATAGTCCAACCTGTGGGCGACCCATGGCAGACCTATGGGACAGCCCTCCAGCCTATGGGTGACCAATGGGCGAGCACTACAAACACATGGAAGCACAAAGAGGACAGATCAGCTCACCCTAGCTCGGAGCTGCAGTAGTAGTTTATTTCGGGGTAAATCAATCCATATCCGTAAGAGCTACATGAGCTCCCCGCCACAATGCTTATTTTTTTCCTGGAAAGTTAACCTGTTATCGGTCAGAAGGAAAATCGTGGTCCGCAGTTCGGAATAACTAAAAAACATCGAAAGCGGCGCAGCCGCATTTCTGGCCCGTTTTGGGTCAGAGTCAGGGTTAGGGTTCGGGTTGCGGATTGGGTTGGTCTATCTACGCCCGTACCTTGATCCCACCATCGGAAGTGCTTCCTAGCCCACACCTTCGTGAACAGTCAGAATCCCGATCCCTGGAAGATCTGTCCTACGGGGTTCTTGTGTCGGCTCCATGAGAAACCCATGGGCGACCCGTGGGACAGCACCCCAGTCTAAAGGTGACCTATGGCAGACCCATGAGTGACCCATGTACGAGTACCAGAAACCTGTGGGACACTAATGGGAGACCTATGGGCGACCCATGGGCCAGCACTCCAAACCCATGGGGGACCCATGGACGATCCGTTGACCAACCCATGGGCCAACACTTCAAACCCATGGCTGACCAATGGCCGACCTATGGGTGACCCATGTACGACCAGTAGAAACCCGTGGATCATCTATGGGCCAGCAGTCCAAACCCATGGGTGACCCGTGGACGACCGATAGACCAACACTGGGCAACCCATGGGTCAGCACTCCAAACCCATAGGCGACCCGTTGGCGACCCATGGGTAAGTACTACAAACTTGTGGGTGACCCATGGATTACCCATGTGTAACTCATGGACAAGCGCTCTATACCTATGGGCAGGTGATCCCACCCACGGGTGACCCATGGCTTACCCATGAATGAGCTACGGATTATAAACCCATGGGTGATCCATGAGAAAGCGCTCTAACCTCTAAACCCATGCGTAACCCTTGGGCAACCCAAGGGCGACGTTGGGCCAACACTGGGTGACCCATGCGGCAACATTCTAAACCCATGGACGACCCGCTCATGGGTGACCCATGGACTTTAAACCCATGGGTGACCCACCAATAAGCACTCTAAATCCATGGGCGATCATGCGTTACCCATCGGGCAGCACTACAAACTCATGGGTGACCCATGGGTGACTCACGCGCAAGCACTGTAAACCCATGGGCGACCCTTGCGCGACCCATGGGTGACCCATTGGTGTGACCCATTGATGACCCATTGGTGACCCATTGGTGACCCATGGGCAACCCGTGGGCCGGCATGGATGACCCATGGGCGATCGATTGGCCGGAGTCTAATCCTCTGGGCGACCCATGGGTGACTCACGGGTTTCTATTGCTCATACATGGGTCACTTATGGGTCTGCTATTGGTCACCCATGGTTTGGAGTGCTGCCAATGGATCGCCCAGTACTGGCCCATGGGTCACCCATGGGTATGCCATGGGTCGCCGATGGGTTTACCATGGGTCTACAATGGGTCACCCATGGGTTCAGGGTTCGCCTATGAGTTATCCCATGGGTCTCGTGGGTCTCGCGAGGGTCACCCATAGGTATTAGTGCTGCCCCAAGAGTTCGTAATGCCGACCCATGGGTCATACCATAGGCCGCTCATGAGTCTACCATTGGTCGCCCACGGGTTCTGAGTGCTGCCGCATGGGTCGCTCAGTACTGGCCCATGGATCACCCATGCGTCACCCAGTACTGGCTCATGAGTCACCCATGGATCACCCACGAGTGTGCTGTGCTGGCCCATGGGTTGCCAATAGGTTTAGAGTGCCTGTCCATCGGTCAGTCATGAGTAGTCCATGGGCCACCCACGAGTTTGTAGTACTGGCCCGCTGGTTGTCCGTGGGCCTCCCGCGGGTCACCCATGGGTTTGTAGTACTGGCCCGTGGGTCGTCCATGGGCCGCCCGTGGGTCGCCCATGGGTCACCCATGGGTCACCCACGGGTTGCCCATGGGTGTAGAGTACTGACCCATGGGTCGCCCATGGGTCTGTCTGCCATGGGTCTGCCATGGGTTGCCCATGGGTCTACCTGCCATGGATCTGCCATGGGTTGCCCTTGGGGTTAGAGTACTGCCGCATGGATCGCCCAGTACTAGTCTATGGTTCGCCCTTGGCTCACCCATAGGTCGCCTATGGGTCGCCCATGGGTTTAGAGGGCTTGATCATTGGTCACTCATGGGTAACCCGTCGGTCACCCATGCTGTTATAGTACTGACACATGGGTCGCCCATGAGTCGCCCATGGATTTGCAGCGCTGGCCCATGGGTCACCCACGCGTCTCCCATGGGTCCCATGTGTCTGCCATGGGTCGACCACGGGTCTACCATGGATCACCCATGGCAGTGTGCAAACAAATATCTAGAAAAAGTAATGTACATCCCGATAGCATTGTTTGTCTTGAAATCGGGTTTACAGGTTGCCTATGGGTCATCCATAGTTCTATAGTACTGGTCCATGGGTCGTCCACGGGTCATCCATTTTTTTCGACTGTAGTACTCGTCCATGGGTCGTCCATGGGTTACCCATGGGTTTAGAATGCTGGACCATGGATCGACCATGGATCTCCCATGTGTGACCCACAGGTTTTTACTGCTCGTATCTGGGTCACCCATGGGCCTGCCATGGGTAACCCAATGGTCTGGAGTGATGGCCTATGGGTCGCCCAGAATTTGATCATGGGTCGCTTATGGGTCGCCTGTTGGTCACCCATGGGTTTGGAGTGGTGGTCCATGGGTCGCCCATGGGTCTCCCACAGGTTCCCCATGGGCCTTCCATGGCTCTAGAATGGGTTGCCCATGAGTTCAGTGCTGGCCCGTGGGTCTCCCATGAGTCGCCCATGGGTCACCTATGGATCTGATGGGAGATACTGCCATGGAATACCAACGAGATACCCATGAGAAACCCGTGGAAGACCGATGGGCGACCCATGGGAGACCCATGGGAGACCCATGGGAGACCCATGGGAGACCCATGGGAGACCCATGGGAGACCCATGGGAGACCCGTGGAAGAGCCATGAGCCAGAACTCTAAACACATATGAGATCGAAGGGCCAGTACTATTAACTCATGGGAGACCCATGGGCAACCCACGGGTGACCCATGAACCAGCACTGTAAGCGTATGGGCGACGCGTGGGCTACGATGCATGGACCAGCATTTCAACCCATGGGCAACCCACGATTGACCGAGGGGTGACCCATCGGAGACCTATGGGTGACCCATGGGCCAGCACGCTAACCCATGGAAGACCCATGGGCCAGCACTATATATCAACGGGAGTACCCATGGGCCGCATGGCGACCCGCAAGCCCATGGGTGACCCGTAAACTCATGGGTGATCCACAATGGGTCGCCCACAGGTCTCTCATGGCAACCATGGGAACCCATGGGCGATCCATGGGCCAGTAATATAACCTCACTGACGACCCATGGGCCAGTTTAAACCCATGGGAGACTCATGGGCGACCCATCGGCGGCCATGGACTTATAATGCTGGCCCATGGGTCATACAAACCATGGAAATACGTAACGACATCATAGAATCTCGTTATTCGCCTCTTTCGCTGCAATGGCTCTAATGCACCATTTCAGGATTTCACCGCGCCTACCGCACCACCTGTAACAGCCGCCACAACAACTTCTCACGGACCTACCGACACAGGCAGCACTTTCAGCCACGCATGCCGCACGCATCCATACCGTCGAGCGTAACTACGGTAACCTAGAAATTAATGCGGAAATTGGAACCCATCACTGCTTTTCTTCCTTTTCCGACCGGTGTAGACTACAGCGAGGGCCTACAGGAGCTCATGACAAGCCCGGACCTTGTCTTGGACGACGTCCTTGCTAGGTGCACCGACTCCTTTTCAGGTAACTTAGATGCCATGTATTGACTTTCAAGGCGGATCAGTCCATTCATGACGAGCCCGGGTCTTGTTTTGAGCGACATCCTTGATAGGTGCAATGATTCTGATGCAGGTAACGAAGCTTTTGGGACGCACTAACCGGTACCAGTTCTCCTCCGCTTGGCCGCGACACTGACTTTTTCTTTGCTCAGGCGTCGCGCCGTCTTGCGGAGGACGACGACTCCGGACCTTCTTCGTTCAGGCTTACTTTTGTGTTTGATGAGCGTGCATTTCGATCAAAGCGACCAAGGGCGCGCTTTTGATTAACTTCAGACGTTTGGTGTTGCTGCGTTTTCTGTCTACTTGCGGGCTTTTCGAGAGATAACTTCGGCCGTGCAAGGTACTGAGAAGACGTCCAAACCGAGTGATGTGAAGGTGCTGGGGGTTGTTAGGACTAGGGTCAACAAGCAGTTAGTTAACTTCGCTGGGTCCGCTTCTTTCCACCGAGAGGGGGATGACTGCAGTGGCTGCTTTTGCATCGGTCGCCGGCATGTAGCTGGCATTTGGCGCTTTCACAGTCAATAAGACCCCTTCAATCAGTTGATATTTGTTTTTGTTTTTCTTTGACGTGAGGTCGCACGGTGTTTGCCTCATCTACGCGGTCACCACCTTCCTCTCAGTAGACACGCTCGAGAAACGCACAGTGTATTTTCAGGAACCATTTTGTCACGAATGTGACGCCTTCGCCATACACTGCGTCGGACGTCGACCCCTTTTCGATTGAACACAAGTCCATTGGCCACTCGAACATTTCAAATAAGTCTTACGCAGTCTTTTCCACTTCCACATTTTTGTTTCTGAATTTCCGACCCGCCTCTTTAAAGCCTCCTCTTGATTTTCATCGCGCGCTAACCAGCCGTACGTTCGACAATGTCCAAACTGTGGCGGTTGTGATCACAGTTTTAAGACATGCCAAAACCCTTTCCAGGCGTCCTCAACCCCGTTCTCGGCATGCTTAATGACGACGGGTTTGCCTTTCAAGACTGACAGCAAATGATGCTCTCATATCACGGTGTGAAATACGAGCGGCAGGTACAGCGGAACCTTCGCGCAGACACCCATCACGCCACAAACACTCCAGGGATACCGTTCCAACGACAACAACTCTCGGGGGCACCACGATTCACAGGAACAACACCCCGGCGACAGCATTCAGGGCTCACATTAGAACACCTACGACGCCAACAACCATCAAGAACACAATTCGCTACTCGACAACAACAGCTGACGTTTCTTTATCCCAAGGAAGCTCCGGCCGCCACAACTCCTTCCACTGCCCTCGCCGTTCCCGCGAATTCAACTCCCACCTCTTCAGCCTCCACGAACGTGCGCTACGGACCGTCGCACTCCCGGCGCAACCAAACCAACAACACGCGGCAGTCCGGTACCTTCCGCACCAACAAAACACTAGCCGGTGGTGAAAAACCCTTTTGCGACTTCATCAGCGGCAGTTCACGCGATCGCGCTGGCCACTTCGCAAGAGCCTCGAGTACGTACGCCTTCCGGAGTCTTCGAACCTTTTGCGCCCGCCACCCCTCTACACCTGCCATTATTACGCCGCCCCCCCTAACCCCAAGCAACACATAGGTACCCCCCCCCCCTCGCTAACCTATACCCTCAACCCTCGACACTGCTCTACCAAGGAATGGCTCCATTGCTCAAGAGGCTGGTTCGAGGCGGGGGCGGGAAGGGGTGGGCAAACCGAGCCCACACAGGACGCTCCCCCCGACGCCTCCATTCGATGCGTCAAATGCTATTCAGTAGCTCCCTTGGTTATTCAATTTTCCAACGAAAATATGTCGTACATCGTTATTTTATAAAAACAAGGGAAATTTTTTCTCGACCAAACAAATGGGAAACCAGCACCTCCGCCTATGGGTTAAGCACTACACACCATCCACTAGCAACTACATCGCTGCCTGTACAGGCTTTACTACCGTCTGTATTATGTTGTTGCTGACAACTTTGATTCTCCGAGAGTGGAGGAAGGTCGTTGAAATAAAAGCTCATTTGTCTGCTGCTACTTGTCTACACTTTTTTATTCTTCGTATACTTCTTAAGTATACACCTCGTACAGTAGGGTATACTTCTTTGTCGCATAATACACCTGATTCGGATTACTACAGTACACCGAAGTCAGAAACCCTTCCACCCGCGACGCTTGCTACGATAGAGGTGGCACCTTTTGCCTGAGACGAATGGCGCGGTCCTTAACCCAAAATCGTATTTTTCCCCAACTCAGGTTTGGGCGGGAGGATAGAGCTCCTCAAGTGAGTCTCGCTCCTCAAGTGAGGAGCCCCAGAAAAAAAAGGGCGCACCTCTACCATAGGATGTGTCCCACCTCTACCGTAGTCGTTGTGATCATACAATTACCCGATCGAATGGTACACCCATCCTACCGCTTCACGTTCCCTGTTCCGATTGTACCCATGTATTCTACCAGGTAGGTAATATCATCTGTACGCTTTGGAACACAATTGGTACATAATCCACTCGGTCAAAAACGTTGATTTCCTCATTATCAATGGCGTTGTAGCAATTCCCAAATGCCACTGTTAATAATACTATTTTACCAGGTACATCAAACCGTACTGTATGCATCACTGCATGCGGCAAATACACAGCATGCCTCAGACTCTGTACGGTATCTATGTGAGCTACAGCCGGTCTTCCGCCAGTCTGTACTTCAGCATACCGACGCCAGCTGCTTCCATGCATGACTATCTTTTGGCTCAAACAAACCATGTATTATGCCGCGTTAAACTTAACGAAGACTCCTAACGTGTACCACAACCTTTACACTAAGAAAGTTGTCATTGCATCCACCAAGAAGAACCTAAAGCCTAGCCCGCATGATAGCCGAGTATTGTTACTGATGGTCCCTCTAAGGGACACTGCAGTAGTACAGGTCCACTTGTAGGATAGTGTTGGTTGTATACCTGGTAGACTATAGCACCACCCACTAGCCTACATAGTCACTGCTAAGTAGCCAACATATAGTAGTACCGGTACATACTTGAAGTATACCTGGTAGTATATTACCTGGTATGTATGGTAGACGCGTGTTACGATAGAGGTAGCACTTTTTGGTTGAGTAATGTTTCTGAATGACAATGAAGGCACTCCTTAACCCAAAATCGTCGGGATGCCATTCTTGTTTTTCAATCTGATTTTTTTGTATACCTAGGCCATGGGGTTTGTTTATCGGGTTGCACGTTTAGTTTACTCAAAATCAGTTTGTGGGTGAACTACAGAGCTCCTCAAGTGAGGAGTCTCAGAAAAACAATGATGTCATTCACCTCTATCGTATTATTATCATGTGTCGGTAGCTCTGTAGATCGACCATGACAACCCCCCCAGTCTCGTTAATCGGCGGCCAGCTAGAAGTTCAGATCTCCATAGCTCGTCTATACAAGTATGTGCTGGGTGGACTCGACCTACATGTGCGCATTCGATCGTGCAACGGCGAAGCGCACCTACCTGTACAGTACGGTACAGCACGAGTGGACATGCGTGGGAGCAAAACCGGAGCCGGACATCAGATATCACGAAGGCTCTAGGTATGTGAGTGCACAAGATGCGATTAGGTAGTTTTTGGCGAACAGGAGAGAACACTAACATTGGGGATGGTTGTTACACATCAGTACAGGTCCATCCTCGACGTGATGTGCCTGTTTCGAATCTACGGGAGTGAAAATAGACACGTACGTATGATTTCTTTCGCAGGTCCGTCTGATCACCCCCTACCAGTGTAGGCTATCACAACGCCCACCTTAAAACCCCAAAGCCAGTGTGCACCCACATCCGCTTAAACTTTTAAGCATTCTCCAGAGACGTTGTTTAAGCGGCATGGTTGTTGTGAAGGAGAGCAAACTCGGTGCCCAGAGCGCGGTAGTCCTCTACTGTGCGACGCATCGCGTTATATCCTTCCATGATTTCGTACCCATCTTCGTCTAGCACGGGACGGGCTGTGTCGCCGAGGATTCCGGTTAGAGTCTCGCTGTCGAGCGAGAGCCCGTGCCCGCCGGCGTCCATCTGCCAGAAACCCAGCAGGTCAGGAAGCACACGGCCGTCCCAGTTAACCTGGTCGCCGCCCTGGTGATCGACACCAACGTGCAGCTGCACATGGGCGGTAGGGGTCGACAGTCGGAAGCGAGCGTACGCGGACTGAACATCGGCCAGGCCGCGCTCCTTGATGTACTTCACGCACCACTCAGGAGCTGCCACATGGTCAAACGTCATGACCCAATCTTCGAAGTTTCCACCGCTGCTAAGCTGGCGACTTCCCTGCACCATCTCCTCGTACCTCTGGGCCCAGACCGTCGAGCCACCGAACAGGCGACATCCCACCGGTAGATTCGAAGCCGACAAATGCATCCCACCCCCTACATGCTCGTCCCTTATCGGGCGCAGGAGGGGTCTGGATTCTCCCCCGTCGGAAGCAATGAACAGTCCATCGTTCGACAGGCAAGGCGAAACCCCGTCAGGGCAACCGTCGGTGTCCACGCTGTTGGGGTCATCCATCTCGACCACGAGGGAGTGGCCCTCGGATAGGATTCTCAGGCCCGTGATCAGCTGACTGTCGGGGAACTCATGAGGCAGAGGCGCGGTGAGGTGGACGTTGACCTGTACGTTGATGTCGTCGTCCTTAACGAGGCAGTACCAGCCGCCGTCAATTCCAGACCAGTCAATTTTCTGTCCCCGTAGACCCGTCATTTGCGGGTCATCTGGCGGGGAAACGCGCCAAGACACAATCAATCAGCGAAATCAACGTATGCGACGCATGCGGACGTGATTAAATGAGGCCGAGACGATGCTGATATTATGGGCGGGCAATGCGATTTCGTATAGTACACGCGCGCGTCTTTATGTGATCTCACGTTTTCGATGCTAGGGCTGTTGAGCCGCCGACGTACTGCACTGTCACAAAAACCAACGCACGTTAAAACTACCAAGATAAATACTCTACAATCTATCATCATCACTAGTTGCCACCTCTACAAGTCTCTTCTCGAGACCACCTGCATCGTCATACTCTATCATGTGGTGCGATTGATTGCTATCTTAAAAACTTTGGGATGGTGGAAGCAGCAAAGGAGACATATAAATGAATACAGCAAGCAGCGTCGATCGACGATGCAGGTTCTCACCGCAGACACGAGGGAGGCTGTCGGGGACCGGCACTTCGCAGACCTTCTTCGTTGGGCAACATATTTCGTTTGTTCCCGTGCAGTCATCGTCGTCCTTGCATTCTGGGGTCACATCAAGGGGGGGCGGGGGGGGGACCTCGACCTGAGAACACGAAGGGGAAGGGGAAACGAGGTGTAGACTGTGTTCCATGTGAATATCACCGCACCGTGTGTATACTGTAGAAAAGCCAGACCAATACTAAAATACTGTGAGGTACAACGATAGAAAAAAACAGCACATAGATGCGATCCAGCCGGTCGAAACGTGCCAATAAGGGCATTAGTTCCAAGGCACACACTTTTCTTCTGGGTGGGGTATGCGGTTTCGAAATCTGACCATACCGTTGGCATGTCCATCTTCATGTGTAGCTTTTCGCTCTCATGATTTTTTGGGTTTGAAGATTAACAAATGATCTTTGGCAGCTTTCTTGAAAAAGTTAACGACTACGTTTTGTTAGCGTTTTGCTGTAGGGTGTATTTTCTAGAACACAAGTCTGACGACGGATTTTGATAGCTCTTGTTCTTGTTGCATACACATTTTCCACAAGGATGAATTTTTCCGAATTCGAATATTTAAAAACACTAAGAAGCAGAGATGGGCAAACATGTGGATCTGGAAAATTGACATGGACGGTCATTATTTCGTTTATTATTGAAGACCAGGTAGTTATGGGATAATCAACCGTCGTGCGATTTAAAAGAGGCTTCCGGGATGCTTCGCTTGGGCTATTGGATCGATGACTGTCGCCGATAAGGGACTTTCGTTCGTCCACAAAAGATCCATGACAGACAACGACGCAAAACCAAGTGTATGCCGTTGCCCCTGTTGCTCGCGGTGTCCTAGACCGCTCTCGCACGAGGTGTGGTATTCTGCACTAAATTCTATGTAAAGTCTTCAAAAAAACAGTCGACGTTCTAGCAATAATGCTGTAAACAGGTCTATTTCGTGTGATCTTGACAAATACACACTGTCAAGCTGACGAGCGTACGGCGCTGAAAGATACGGGCGGAAGCGACGATGCCCCTGGGTCATGCGGACTGCATACTGCCGGCTCAACACTGCTACAACACGCGCGTCGTCAACACTAACCACACCGCCATCATGGTTGCATCGCTGCGAGAACTACAGGAATCTACACAAACAGGGGTCCCAAGTCTTACCCGATGCCTGTCAGATACCAGTGTTTCATGTTGCGGCGGCGAGGTGACCGGATACTACAAGTACGAGGATGTGTCATGGCTACCCTTACTAACTCTGCGCGGAGAGCTTAGAGTATGAGTGGGGATCAGGCTGTCGGAAGCTCCCTGCGGCACTCCAGCGGAAGGGAACGACATTCAGCCGTTACCGAAGGTTTCTAAGATTCTGAAGCCATATAAAGACGGGATCGGAATCTTTGGAATTCTAGAACACCACACGTGTCTATTCGATACGGCCGATGAGAACGAAATAGGAGTAATGTCACGTATCGTTGCTGTGCTGTGCTTGTGTATCGCTTGCAAACACGTAGATTGCATCCCATAGTATTGCACGGCTCGAACACTCCCTTTGCGCATGCGTGGAGCTTAGAATTGCTACACCCCAAGAAATGGACTACTCACCCCCCCGATATAAGAGGACAGGCTAGGAATATGACGAGGACCAGAACACAAGTGAGTGCCGTTAATCCTACAACGAACTCGGACTGGATCCAAGGTGAGGGATAGGAATTCAACCTCTAGACCGTCCATAATATGTACCAGGTATGCATTCAAATCTACTAATTAACGGTCAGCTCGTGTCTTTAACAACATAGGCCACATTGAATAAGTACATGAAGTGTTTCGCAAACGTTATTCAACTTGTCCTTGACGCCAAGACTACCTTCAGCCTTCTTGGGGATTTCAACACGATTTGAACCCCCCCACACTGGTACAACCCGACACACAATATACGTATCGGTTCCCTAATGAACTACATGTACAATCCAGCTACAGTATACTATAATCAACATAACACACCCCCTCGGACGATTTTCCGAGCTGTTTCTCTCGACAACGGGCAGAGTGCTAACGCCGAGCGATGCATCTATGGACAGATCTCCACGAGATCTTTCCAAAGCGACCGTTTTCGTTGTGGATGCCTCCCTCATTTTGGAGATAATCGACTCGGAAATTCAGCCCAGGGGGTGTGCTCTCATGCGTGTTCTAGAGTACTTCCTAAGCTCTGCGTTGAGGAAGGTCGTTCTCACCTGCGCATCGTGCCGCGCCGTCAGTGCCATCGGTGCATATGGCGGTGGGTCAGTTACTCGTGTCCATCCCTTTCAGCGAGCAGAGGCACGTGCATGGTGCTATACAGTCCGCGTTTCTTCGTGGGAGAAGAGCATTTCGCCTTAGTCATAGCTTCCCAAATTCCAAGATCGGCTGCATTTGTAGTTTTGGGTACGTTCGAAGTGTATGCCGGGTCACACTCGCACGTCCCTTTCGTGGCTTCTGTACCGTCTGCAAGTAGCAGGATGCACAGGGAAAATACCCCGCATGCGCCCGCGAAAGAGTTGACCAGCATCCTGTCATTCGTTGTTTGTTGCACCGCCCTGAATGCAGACAAATAATTATTAATAAGTGAATTAGTCGGGAATGGGGAACCTTGGATGGGTTAAAAGCAAAATGAGGTACCAGGTATGGAATAAGTACACACGTATGGTTTTGTCTCTGTAGTTGTGCATGTTTTCACAGACCAATGTTCAAGGTACCGTAGGTGTGTAGATTTTTGGTGATGTAACTGTACTGCAGTGCCAATAAAAATGGCTTGCTTTTCCCTAGGTGTCTTATTTTTGTACGTACGTTTTCAGTTTGTTAATAATTGTGAGACGTAGTTTAGGGCACAGTTTTTTTCTGATGGGTTTGCGGCGGGGAATACACACTTAAGACTTGTGTTTGGTCTCCCGGGATTCACATTGAACAGGAGTGAGAGGGTCCGGGGTGACTCGGACTTGTGTGTATTGAGGCGGTACTAACCAGGGGACAGAGGCCTGGTATTCACACCGCCCCCCCCCCTCTACGAGACTTGCTGCGGCACGTCACGTAAACATGTGTCGACGTGGGATGACAGGAACCCTACTCAATGCCTAGACTGTTATTTTACACACATACATACGTAAACGGTGGTGTAAGACTCCATCAACCAGAACTTGTCAGCCACGCACATTCGTGTTGCAAACAGCAGGGAGGAAAGCCCTAAACAACCCTGAAGATATATGCTTGGTGGTGGCGAAAGGTGGCTGTTCCATCAATATTATCGGTACTAAATCTACACAAAGCATGTCCATATTACTGTTGACTGTACATTTTTTTTCACTGCATCGTCTACGTCGGAATCCACGAATATTTAAATGCCGTACAAGTCATCCCCATGTACGGGATCGGAGCTCGGAGCCCCCCAGGGCACACCTCCCATACCTGGGGAAAGTTTAGTAGGACCAGAAACACTTCATCGGCCAAAGATAAGGTATGTGCACAAGTAAAATATGCCCTTTTGTTTTTTTGGCATGCTGTTCTCCGGCGGCCGAGGGTTTTTTCTCGCACTTTCGGCTGCGGGGCAAGCAAGACGTCGGTCGGTATATGATGACGCATGTCTGGATCCCGGCCGAGCTCCGTGGCGGTACTCTGAGCATTCAAAGTCGCTGAGCTGGCTCTTTTTTTCAAGGGGTTGCGTTTCGCCTCGCTGAGCCGAGTAGGTGACATGGAAAACCCCACATTTTTTTGTTACTTTAAAATAGCCCGCTCCGCCCTCACATTAGTTTATTTGCTCCGCCCTGCTGCCCGCTGTGCAATATCATCAGTCCAATTTGTTTTACCCTCTCTGCTGTTTGCTGCCACGCAGCAGCAGAAGCAGCAGCATTCCTTTGTGACGGCCACGGGCGGTGCTTTTGTGTGTGAATGTGTGTGCGCTGCTGCACGTGTGAGTGGAGTGTGTGCTGTCATAGGCGCCCAAAACGATCACGAAGAGCGGTGGATTTACTTTTGCAAAAGCAGCCGCTCAGCCTCGCAGCCACAAAATCAGTATGAAGCAGTACAGCAGCAGTACAGCAGCAGCGGTACAACGACAGCCGTGCTCCAAGCTCTCGCCTTAGAGCCAGTAGTCACGGTGTTTGTGTGTGCGGATGGTGCACAGCAGCACTACTGTAGATCGAACCACGACAACATTTTCACGCCCAATGCAACAATCAAACACACATCGTCGGACCTCATACCAGGTATACGAAGCATACAGCAGCAGCAGGAGCAAAAGCAGTAGTAGCTCATACCTGTACATATCATTGGAACGCCTTTGTTCCCCCTGTTCGACTTGCGACGCCCCCGGGATATCAAGTCAACCCCATCCCGAAGGGGAACCCTGTATGTATAAGTAAATTATGCACTTTTTTTTTGGGCATGTTGTTCTCGGCGGCCGGGGGTTGTTTCTCGCACTTTCGGCTGCGGGGCGGTGCTCTGAGCATTCAAAGTCACTGAACTGGCTCTATTTTTCAAGGGGTTGCGTTCCGCCTCGCTGAGCCGAGTAGGTGCCTTGGAAAACCCACATTTTTTTGTTCATTTTTAAATACTCCGCTCTGCTTTCTGCTGCTGCTGTATCATATCTGTATCACACCGCCCTTCAAGCTACGAACTTTGTGGCAGCCACGGTACAACTGCAGCCGCACTTCAAGGTGTTCGCTTTGTGACAGCCACGAACGGTGCTTCTGCATGTATGTATGTGTGGGTGTGTGCATGTGTGTGCCATCGTAAGGAACACAATCTGCACGAATCCAACCCGCAATGACGTATGATACGATACCAGGTATCATACCCTTCTTCTGAATCCCCAAAGCACCCGCGCAGCCACAAGCAGCAGTACACAGCAGTCCAACACCAGCGGTACAACAGCAGCCGGCACGCTCCGAGCTGTTGTTGCCTTTGTGACAGCGTGACAGCCATGGTGCTTTTTTGTGTGCATGTGTGCTGTGCTCAGCAGGATATCGGACAGCGACCTACCACTTTTCCACGTCCAACAATGCAAAATCAGATAGCACCATCATGCATTACGTACGTACCAGGTATCACAGTACAGCAGCAGTAGTTTATGGAGCACCTTTGTTTCCCCGTTTCGACTCGCGACGCCCCCGGGATTTCAAGGCAAACACATCCCGAAGGGGAACCTTGTACTGCTGTAGTGACTTTAACGTCGACACGAGAACGCGTCCACCGACCGACCGATCGATGACTCCCTTACATGTGTTTCTCTCCTTCCTCCCCAACCCGCCCTCATGTACAGCAGCATACCGAACTTCATACTTGAATGCCCCACAGCACCTCAGCAGCAGCAGAAAGAGCAGTGCATCACGCATCACACACATGGGTATTATAATAAACATCCTTGCAGATGTCCTCTCCCCGTGGCCTCTCCCTCGGCATATTCTCCCACCTCTCAGCCATCCTCAGCTCTTAATTGCCGACGAACAAAATATTTTTTGGGGAGCCTTCCTGAATCTCTTTGCTTTCTTCATTGATTGCTCTTGACGTTCTATTTTTTCATTTTTTTCTCGTTTTTTCGCAAAAGTCGCACCAAGCTCAGCTCAGCAGCGCAGCGCGGTGCGGTGCGGTGCGGTGCGGTGCGGTGCGGTGCGGTGCGGTGCCATGCGGTGGTGTGCTTTCTTTGGTACATATAGTACCAGGGATAATGCGAAGCACCAGGTACCACAAGTCACGGTATGTACGTCGTCTGCTCGTCTTTGCTTTCTTCATTGATTGTCCTCTTCATGTTTTTTGTTTTTGTTTTTCGTTTTATCGCAAATTACACCCGTACTGCCAATCAGAACGTGACATCGCCAGCAAGCGCACAGCACAGCACAGGGCAATCAGCTCTGCATAAGTAGCTCTTGGCAATATCAAGTCGCTAGTTGCACCAAATCACGGGCCTCTTTGTTCTGCCCCCTTCACATGTTGTATTCTTCCTTGCGCGAGCGTAGCGGTCGGCGTCAGCCGCCCGCGGAGCGGAGCACTTGTACCGTCGTAAAATACCACTTGGGCTATCGTATACCTTTGCTGTTCGATATTATGGCGCCCAAAGCCGAAAAGGGCGGGGGGGGTAGGGGAACCGCGGTTGAAGAAAGCATGGAGACGGGAAACAGGGTAACAAGGCACCAGGCCGACTAGCAGGTAGAACCTGTCTATGTACCTTCACTTCGGCGACAACCTCGTGTTTTGCTTTTGGTTTGTTTTGTTTGGATTGCCTGCTCCAACCCCTCGTGGGGGCAGTGCCGGCCGATACTGCGGTACTACCACGGCCGGTATGCTGGCTCTTGCTGAACCGGTTTTCCCTTTCATCCCTTCTGTCCCTTTCTTCGTCCCTTTTTTACCTTTTGCTTTGCCCTTTCTGTGTCCTTTTTTGGGTACTCTTGGGGGTTATGGAGGAGATGCTGTCGGTGTGGACACCGCCGTCGTAGATACCGTAAGTAGAGGACAGACCAGGCAGCAATGCTCCTAACCCTATAGTAGTGGCATTCGGAACCCAGTTTGGGTGCTACCCTGCAGGACGCCGGCTGGGTGGTGTCATCTGCTTTGTTGCTGTGTTTTGCTTGCCTTATTTTATTTATTTTTAGGTTCGTTTTTTGCATTGGGTACGGGGGCGACGATGGCGGTATGGGCATCATTGTCGTCAGAAATAATAGTGAGCAGGTGATACACCATGCGGCAATGCTCCTCCTACAGTAGGTGCATTCGGAACCCAGTACGGTTACTGCCTCCGACGTTGGTTGGGTGGTGTCATCTGCTTTGTTGCTAGTTGCTGGGTGTCTGTTTTGGTTTGTTTTCATTTTTGTCGTGCCGTCTTGTTTCACTCAATTTTTGGTCTTCCTGGGTACCTCTTCCCTCCACCCTGCATCCCTTTTCCCCTCTGCTTTCCATTTTTCTTTTTCCTTTGTGTTTTTTATTCTATCTTATTCTTCTTTGCTTTCTTCCTTGCAAATAGTCTGGTGTACTGGCTTGCATATATATATATGTTCCGCCCTCGCATTCATTTGCGGTTGGCATTGCATGGCCAAATCATCTTGCTGTATTTGCAATGTGTATTTATTTATGTCTTGTAGTTTGTAACCACAGAGCTCGTCTCTCAAGGAGGCATCGGCAGGGACACTGGTTGTTCTGGATGTAGATGGGTGGAAAGATCAGCTTAATGTGAAGAACACACACACATAGTGCCACTCGTACTGTAGTTGGGAGCTTGCCAGTCGTCAACCAACTACGATACTCACACTAAAAATGGTATAAATGCAATTTTTCAAGGTTTCAATTTTCTTCCCCATTCTCCCCACAAAAGTCGCTTGCATGCAGAGTATCACATGGAATTGTATAACCGTAAAACGGTATACCGTTGATTTTTGGCGCCATTTTCCGGTACAGACGGAGTCCTTCACAGGAAGCACCTAGTATTGTCTGCACTCATTGGCCAAAGCACCCCTGTACGGGGATACGACCACAAATGTCAGGGTCCAGGGTACACCGGCTTGGTTTTCACCGTTATATCCGCAGTTTACTCGAAACGACAACAGAACAATTCCTGATATTTTGTGGCGTTATCGTACCAGGTATATATCTCGATCGTTGCACACGGCACGGTTCGCCTAAACTCTATCCACTGTACCGGGGCAGGTTAGCGCTATAATTACCATCGAAGTCAGGCGCCCTGGTTTTCACCGTTATATCCGCAGTTTACTCGAAACGAAAACAGAACAATTCCTGATATTTTGTGGCGTTATCGTACCAGGTATATATCTCGTTGCACACGGCACGGTTCGTTTAAACTCTATTCTCTGTGCGGGGGCAGGTTAGCGCTATAATTACCATCGAAGTCAGGCGCCTTGTGTGCTGTGTGCCACGAATGTGCCGTGTGGAATGCGATACCTGGTACTGGTATGTTTTATGTACAGGAAACAAAACCTGTACAGTGGGGTACCCGATTTAAGCGGGTCCATACTACAGTAAGAGAAAACGGACTTAAGAGGGGTCAAATCGGCTTGTAGCGTCTACGCCCATACTAAAACCCATACTATACTCAATCTGATATAAGAGTGTCATGGAGACAAGAGAGGTAGCACTGGTCTGCTCCGAGGAGCTCTTAAACCGAGTACCCCACTGTACCAGGTATTATCTCGTAGTTGCTCCGACGTTGGATGACTCTCATTTTGTTCTTGCGTCACTCGCAGGGCACATCCCGGAGGGAAACCTTGTATTTGTATATGCATAGTCTACTGCTGTACGTAGCCTGTGCTGACGTAACACAGAAAGCCAACCAAGAGGATGTTGACCAATAGCCTGAGACTACCATCGTGTACTCTTCTGCATGTGATTGTTGAGCGTTAGCTAGAAAATCGTATGCTTCACCGTTCGCCGCTTGCCGGTATATAGTATATATGGGGGAAATCCACCGCAAAAAAACACGTTTTGTCGGCAACGCTCGTTGGCCAAAGCACCCCTGTACCGTGATCTGGCCGCAAACCCTACAGACACCGACTCCTAGCTGTGTAAGTTGTTTTCGCCGTGTTTTGACCCAGAGCTCACCGTTTTATGGCGTACAGAACGCCGACCGATACGCCCATCAAACCCGGGCAACGTTAACTCCGCCAACTTTAAAACCAAACAAGGCAACAGAACCGACCTACGGTATAGAGGAAGGTCCCTTTTAGAGCTTCCTTTCTCAGTGACTCCGAGGCACTGGTTTCGTGCTTTTAGGATTCACGACATGTACTTTTAGGATTCACGACAGGCACCACCATGCAATTGTTTGTTGTGCTGCGCCAACAAAAATATATTGTCAGCCCGTCTTGAGTGGCCTAACTTCGGTAGTGAAAATGGGGGTAACCCCGCTACCGTAGCCTCGGTCACAGCATCGTACACCAAACGTAGCAACAACATATTTTATACAACCAACAGAGCATTGGCAGAGGTTAGAACACACAATGTCGTTGGACAACCTAGAGCATGCCGGCGCCTACTCGGGTTCCCCCCACAGCGATGTCCATGAACCCACGGAACAACTCGGGCAGTCGGGTCACGTTCTATTTGTAGTCGGGCTGCATTCGAACGGCATTCCCGTTTAACTGCCTGCCGTTCCTACGTATCTCGGTGTGCTCCTCCGTTGATTCACGGACAGTTGAACAGAATCGATCCAAGGCAGCATCGCGTCAGCCCGGACAACTCGCTGCCGACATCCTGCCACCCCCAACCGACGACATCACGACGACATCAAGGGAGACAACCCGTTACTTTGTGCGTCATTGGCTTTCCTTGAAGCTTGAAGCATGCCGACTCGCGGCCACAACGTCCTCGAGGGTATGGGAGAGTTAATTATCTCCCTGGTCTGGAAACACTGCAATTTGTAGCAGTGGGAGTCATGGCTCCAGGTGCAGAATGGAACATGTTGGTGCTCTACATGTAGGATTTGCCGTAGCCAGTCTCACATGGGGAGACGTAGGGCCAGCAAGCCGCATGTCCTGACCACACACTTCGGAGGGTTGACGGAGGCTGGTTGGGAGGATTTGGGTCTGTTTTGTCATGGTGCGATGGTGGCAAAAACGCCAGACGCGGTTGTTGCTCTAGTCATTGGCTGGCTTGTTTGCAGAACGGTTTGCCGTGGTTAGTAGCCTTCGGAAGGAGGGCACACAAAACAATGTTTTCATGAAATTGAGTGTGTATCATCTTAAAGAGTGTGGGCTTTTTAATGGGAAAGCGTTGTTTTCA
>JAYJMJ010000354.1:8081367-8091780 GCA_036873875.1 Laminaria ephemera
CCTGAGTTAGGAGTTAGTTAGACCGCCTTCTAGCATTCCGCCGCACATATACGCTTTTCGGTTAAATCGGCAAGTAACCGTTAGCATTCTGCCGCCTTTTCTATGCCTCGCATAGGGTTGTCCATCAACTCTTTTTCGGGGTTGATTTGATTATTGATTATTTGGCCCAAATCGAGTTGATTTAATCATGATTAGTTGATTGAAATCAACACATTTAAGTAGGCGATGATGTGATTAATAATCACGATTACTTGATTTGTTTCGATCGCAGTTGCTTAAATGATTCCAGCGCCAGCCTTCGTGTTTTCATGCATGGAGCCCTTCTCCCCACAGCCGGGAACCCTGCAAAGGGCCTTATTATCCTTCGTGTCGGCATCCCCGCCTTGCAAGAAAAATCTCCAAATTTGTGACTTCTTTAAAGTCGGGAGCTTCCACCTCCCATGCTGGTAAAATGCCCACCAGATAGATAATAGATAGATGATGATTGTTGGGACATTCGACCGTTGTCGCCGTCTTCACCGCTGTCTTCGCTTTCCTCGGTGTCGACTGGAAGCTGCTGCTGCGGGTTAGGTGCAGACATTACATACACTGGAGTCGCTGCTGCTGCTGCTGGACGAATTAGTGTCTACTCGATCGGCGCATTTACCGCTGCCTGCAGCGCTGCCTGCACCACTACCCGCACCGCTGCCTGCACCGCCTGCATCACATGCGCCGCTGCCTGCGCCCGCGCCACTCATGCTGTCGGATCTGTCTGTGGTCTGTGCTACTACTACCCTGGTGCACGTGTGTGTCGTGTGTCGTGTGTCGTGTGTTGTGTGTGTCGTGTGTTGTGTGTGTCGTGTGTCCTCGCGTGTGTGTGCTTTGTTCTTTCTATTCTGTCTTTTGGTTGCGCCGCAGGCACTTTTTCTTATAAAAAGTTAAAAAAAAATACAACACAACTGTTTTTACAACACAAAATATTCAAAAATAATCAATTAATCATGGTTACGTCCGATAATCAACTAATCATGATATGTTCATGTATAATCATGTATCAACAGAAATTAATCAAATCAATGATTAAAATTAATCACCGAAAATAATCATAACCAACACGTGATTATGAGTTGATGGGACAACTGCTCATGTGCATCCCGTTCCGTCGGCGCCCTCTTTCGTGTGCCGCACCGAAGGTATGTTGAAGTTTTTTTCCTTTGAAAAACCGCTCTTTTTTTCGCTTACGCTGTAGGTGGCCTGTTTATATAAACTGTTAAACTGCTGTGCTGTGTTGGTTGTAATTACACTGCTACTGTTTTCTGGCTTTTGTTTTTCGCTTTCCTTTACATACCAAATATACTCTGCACCCTTACGCTGTAAGCTATTACTCTGCTGTATGATGCCCTGTGTGTCCCGTTCATGCCTTGCATCCTTTCGTCGTACTGCTGTGTCATCGCCCGCCAAATGTGTGTCCCGTTCCTTCGGCGCCCTCTGTCGTGTCCCGTATCAAGGGTACAGTAGTGCAGTTTTTTTTCTTTGAAAAACCCCAGCCGATCTTATTTTCCCCGCTCACCGTGCTGTACGATGGCCTAACATACAATTAAGTTCATCACACACTTCTCAGAGTGGAGTGCGGAGCTCACGCTCTCAACCTCTTGGCATCGAGTCTGAGCCTCGTCCTCCTCTACATGTACGGCCATCACGCGAGTCTGCGACCGGCGGCCGTCCAGGCCGCCGGTGTAGCCCCTTGTACTTACTATGATAACTCGGTATATGCGCGAAAAAATAGACACAGCACTGCACAGCACACAGCACGGCACAGCACCGCACAGCACCACACGGCAGGGCACGGCACCGCACGGCGCTGTGCTGCTGAGATGGCGGTGCGCTGCTCTGGTGAGCTGAGCCAAGCTGAGCTCAGCTGGGACCTGGTATGATGATACTTCGTATTGCCCTGTACCGTACTACTACAGTGGTAGCAGTAATAATAGCAAAAGAGAAACAACTGTGTAGCAAAGAGAACAGAGAAAACAACGAACGGTAAGAAATCCGGGAAGCTTCTGAAGAGAACTTGAAGAAAAGAAAGAAAGCAAATAATATTGTCGGCAATTACGGGCTGGGGCTGGCTGTGGGTAAGGAGGATATGCCGAGGGAACACACTGAACGGGGGAGGACAAAATTATGTATGTCTATTGGATTGGATGAGGCCTCCTGTCCCAGCAAGAGGTCCTCGCCCGGAATATACATCCGCGCTGAGCTCGGGCTTAGTGAGCGTTTTTTCCAGTACAAATTGCAAACCTAAAATAAAATAAGAATATAACTATCATGATAATCTGGGCGGGTGGGATGGTCAGTATAGTTTGTATTACTGGTATTTTCCTCGCTTTGAATACGTTGAAAAGAGCAATGCTTCGGAGGGCGACTCTGGCTTCAAGATGTTTATGTTCCAAATTCCTGGACCAACACCTGTTCCATATGTGGGTCCGTAGATTCCGTCCCGATTTTACTGCAGTATTCTTCGGCTCCTTCGCGTATCATTTGAAGTACGTACTGGATTAAATGAGGCCTCCTGCCCCAGCCAATGGTCCTACCCACACTTCAATGGTCGTTGCACATTCTCTTCGTTGACCACTGGACTGGGCATGACGTCTCATCCAAACTCTTCATACCTCTAATCTACCGCGGCTTACACGCGGCAACATCTTCCCGGACAGCCGGGGACAATGGCAAGCCAATGGCTGTCGCGTACCTGCTGCCGGTCTCTCGCTTAGAGCCCTTATCGCGCTTTCGCTTAGAGGTCGCCGTCGAAGCACTAGCAGTAACTCCAATGTAATACCGTGCTGCGCCTTCCGTGTTCCAACCTCCGATCTCCATGATACCATCTACTGCAGTACCTGCCAGCGACTTGCTGAGCGATGGCTCTAGTAATTGCGATTCGTTGGGACAACGATTCGGCAGGCTGTGCCCGAATCCACATGCTATGTAGCAACTGGGTTAGGATAATTGCGCCAGCATTGGCGCTGCTTGCCTCATGGGTACTCCTACCTGCTTTTGTTCCTCGTAAACAAATGTAAGGTAGGATTCGACTAGAGGGTTTGAGCAGGGGTTTCCTTTCTTTTGTACCCGGTCCCATTGCTCTACCATGCCAAGTTTTTCCCGCATGACCATTCGCAACTTAGAAACGCAGCCTTTATCCATGGATCCGGCCGCATACCGCTTAGCGCAACTACTCTCCGGAGGACATGTACCGCCGCTCGCTAGTCCTACGTCGGGGCAAGATCGATCGTGTACCCGCGCAGTGCCATTGTCTTGCGAATCAAGGAAACAGCACCAATCAAACACGTATTCCGGTGTTGCCGTCGCCCACCTCGGCGCCGTCTCGATCTCGCATAGAGGAACACATCGAACTCGTCGGCTATGTTGCTTTTACGCTACTGACCTGGCCGCTCTGCCATTGTCGCCAAAATCGTCGCTCGACGGGCTTCAAGCTTTTCGACGTCGATCCGTACCAGAGTCGCCTCCAGGTCACGCGGAATCGGTTTACCCCGGTATGGCTGCGTCCCGCAGAACCATCAATAGAAAAACTGCCCGACGTTCTCCGTTCGACACGTTGTACATAGTACGCACCGGACAAGGTCCCGGGCGCGGGTGGCTCCCCCTGACGCCCCCGCGTTGTGCTGCACTTAAGTCGTCAAATACAAAGCGGGGGTAGGGACGCGTCGGCGATGGGGCAACAAGTCATGTGTCATGGAAGATGTACAAGAAAGGAGTCTATTTGCCTGACGTACGGAAATCCACTTCGTACGCTCTCATCGCCCATTTTGGATAGCGCCATTCGCGAGGTGTTCCGTCTTGGCTAGGCCACTGAAAACACCCAAACGTGGCCCTCGGTGCGACCTCGAGAAAGTGACCCATTGCCTGCTACACTAACAGCAACCAGTACGCCCGCGTATCTGGAACTACAATGACTGCGTGTGCCTGGCACTCTGCTAAATGCTGTACGATGTATCCCGTCATAATCGGTGGAGGGAAACAATATCCGATCCCTTGTTCTCCCGTACCCGGTACTCTAGAGACATTCTGCGCCAGCTTGTCTACCCCCGATGATCCCTCACAATAGTACTGGGAGAAAAACGGCAATGTTTAGGTACTCCGAGGAATGCGCTACGCGGACGCTGTGGATGCCATGAGATCAATGCTGAACGGTCGAAGCTCGTCCCACACCCGCCGAAAAGCGTCGGACTGCAAACGAATGATTGATTCTCGTGACAGGTGCGATATCGCGTCCGCGACGCCGTTAGTGGCCATCGGGATCCACGTCAGTGTCAACAGGAAGCCCTACGCAACCTGCAAGTCAAAACGCTGCACCAACAACGCATGTGATTCAGGGTCCTTGGCTCGCCCTCGCTTAATAGCTCCGACCACTTACTGGTTGTCGACGTCAATGAGAACTTGCGCGCGTCGTAAAGCCTCGGGGTACCGCGTACAGAACCGCAGCAGCACATGGTACAACGGGTGCATCTCCTTGCTGTTGATGTGCCTAGATGGCCAATGCCACGGAAGCGCCCCGCCAGCCCGGAAGGGGCCCGAGCTCGCATTGAGTACACCTCCCAACCCGACGGAAGATGCATCCGTCGACCCACCGGTCAGAACATCGGTTAAGTGCCGTGCCCTTTTCCACGGTCCTTCTTGTGAGGTAGATGTAATGCTCACCCACTGCTTGAATTCCCCCAGCAGGTCGGCATGGGAACCTCTCGCCAAATCAATTCTACTCGTGCCTGTCTTATCTAATTTCGACAGTACGGCAAACATGGCATGGGTCCATAACGACGCCGAGCGAACAGCCACGGTGAAGCTCATACATTTGGCCGCGATGCGCTCCGGCGTACGAACCTTAAGCTCGCCCTCGTACAGGACGGTGCGCAGCCACTGTTGCAGATCGTGCAAGTTGTCCTCTGGGACACGAAACTTGGGGGTTTCTGAATCACAACATGCCGAGGTACCTCTGGATCCGCGTCGACCGCAAGTCGCACTTCTACACCGATAAGAAGTATCCGCACTTAAATGACACCGACATGGCTAGGTGAATGACCTCCGCTGCCGCCAGCCATTGTTCGCGCTCCAGGTGCCCATATGTGGATTGAACGTTCCCTAACCACGAGTCATCGAGATACGCTAGGGCCCGGATTCCTCTCGACCGAAGGTACGCCACCTTCGCCTCACTCAATGAATGGTACACGTACGGACTTTCGCACCACCCAAAAGGCAAAGCATACCAAGCGTAGTCTACACCCTGATACGCCAGTCCGAAAATCGGTCACGAAGCGGAGTTTAACAATATATGATGAAAAGCAGATGAATCGTCCAACGACCCCTGAACTCAGCCCTCAGAGGCTACGTTAGCTACCCGCGCGACCATATCCATGGTAAAACGGATGGGTTTGCATCGATGGTTCAGCGGCCGGGCGTCGTAAATGAGCCGTAGTTTAGTCTCCTCTACGGAAAGCGCTTGGATCAGACGCGGCCGTGCGGGCCCCGCAGGGCCCCGGACGTCAGCCCACTTAACGTCGCACCCTCTCGCGTCGAGGGATTGCATTTAAGCTTCCACGAATCCCGCGTGCGCTGGCGGGATACGATCCGTAAAACCTGCTCCCGGAAATTGGTCTACGTTATACGGGAAGGCCTTCGACGATCCTCGACAAGACTCAATCAGAAAATTGTGTGGTCTAACTTCGTCGCGCAAGTATGACACTAGCTCGTCGCGGAGTGGGTGGTCCTGCAGGACTACTTCGTCCCAAAACTCTATTTGTTTCCGCACCAAGCCTGGTACAAACTCACTCTCACCCGTACCAGCATTTTCATACCGGGGCATGCCATGGCAACCGCCGTAACTGCCCTTGCATCGGGTCCCTGAGGCGTCTTCCCAAACTGGCAGCGTGCTCGAGGAAGCGTGCATCGCGCCTGTGTCCACCCAACCGCGTTCGTCGGCGGACAATGGTAAGGCTAGGGGTAGGATCGGCCGCACGTGGGCCTGGCGAAAGTCTAGGCTCCTGAACCATTCATCCGAGTTCACCTACAGCATGCGATGCAATATAAACCAAAGTAAATGTCAACACACGTCAAGGTCCGCGTATCAATAAACAAATCATACGTTGGAAGTGGGAGATCGTATGCCCCCCTTTTCGTTTCAACAAAACTACTAAGCGAGCGTCGAGGTGATGCTGCGTGTCCAGGCGATGCGGCGTAAAACATGGCGGTAGCACAGACGCTGACAACGTGACTCCAGGCCACTCCGACCTACCAGTACATAACAGCGTAATTGGAATGTAAAGAAGTAGGAAACATGCCGCGACGAGTCGCGCGAGTGTGTGTGATAACCTCGAGAAGATTCGGCAATAACGCGGTGCAAGGCAATAATACAACCACCATTGTCAATCGTCGCCCAAACTTCGACACGGTGTGGCATGATTAAAGACAGAAGAATAAAATAAAGGAATCCATGAAATAATGAATACAGAGATAACGACCGCAGCCCTTCATCCAAACCCTGTTTTCAATGGGATTCCTGCCGGGAAAACATTGGGAGGGACTGGTATGCTTAAGCGAACATACCCGGCTGGCCCTGTGAGCACCCTCGTCTTGTACGCGCTTTGCATGTAAATAATTGCATGGCTCCCCGCTGCAGCAGAGGCGATAGCAGCGTCCATCACAAGGTGATAGAAACGGTAAACCAGGGTACCCCGGTGGATTACTCGTGCGATAGAAATTATCACAGTTGATTACAAGTGAAGAAGAAAGGAACTGCCGTTCTGGCGTCCCAGTATACTTGAATTAACCGGGAGCTACGCTAATTCGCCCAAAGTTGAAGGGCCGCCCCTGAGTACCCCATACTGGCTACCACCCTGCTCTCGGGCGACAGTACCGCAGCCGCTATTCCCCCCGCCCCTCTACACCAAAGCAGTCCGAAACATGCCGCACTGGCCCCGCAACCAACTCTTGTCCACACTCGACCCATGCCCATACTAGCTAATGGAACTAAAGGTTACTCCGGGAAAGGGGGTTTGGCCGCACGATGACCACCCCTCTTAAGGGTAGCCATATACCCATTTTGCGTACGTGTACACCGTTATTGAATACCCCGGCAGCCTAATACCCTAGTAGGTCGTTATCGTGGCAGTGTACCTACGAGTAGACGCACAAAATACAGCCCAAATAACGTACGAGACAGTTTGGATACAATCCGTTGAACACCCCGGCAGCCTAATAGGGCGTTCTCGTGGAAGTGTACCTACCAGTAGGCGCACAAAATATAGCTCAAACAACATACGAGGTACAATCCGACCGGGCCAAAACACAATGAATCCTCGATACGTGTGACCACCACTATGTACAGCAGTAAAGAGCATGTTCGAGCCACGGTGCTTGCAAGTAAACGCACCGACAAATGATCACAAAGCAACGTAGGAGGCAGTTGTATACAATTGGGTATGCTTGTCTAAAGCATAGTAAGTCCTCGACACGTTTGATACAATTCTACCAGGCCAAAGCGCAATGCGTGTGTGTGCCTGCCGCCATGTACAGTAATATAGAGTAGTTTTCGTGGCGCAGCAGTGCTTGCAAGTAAACGGAACGACAAAAGAGTACGGTGCAGCGTACGAGGTATTTTGTATACTATAGGTTATTCTAGGCTCGGCACGTGTGACCACCACTATGTACAACAGTAAAGAGCATTGCCGTGGCGTATTCTTACAAGTAAACGCACAGGCCGAAGATCTAAATTTAAGATCAAGCAACGGGCTTTTTTTATGCCGTTGAGTATGCTAAGCCAAAACTCAGTAATTTTTCGATACGTGTGACCACCACTCTGTACATCAGGAAATACCATTTTCGTGGCACCCTGCTTCCCAGCAAGCGCACACTAAGCTCAAGCCCAGCCCCGGGCATTGTGTGTTAGTTTTGGGCATAACTGGGCATGCGACTGTATATACGCTAAGGTATAACTGGTGATGATACGAAAGAGCGCAGTCCGCTTCTTATGCGCGGCAGTATCCCCTACAGCCGTCAGTCCCGTGTACGTGTACCAGATATCTACCACCACCACTGTGTACAGCAGCATAGAAACCTGTTGTGGCACCGTAGGTTTTACTGAGCAAACTGCCTCGAATTAAGATCAACAACCGCCCGGGTCATTTTTTTTACGCGTGGGTACTATTGGGCATGGATGTAACTGCGGCCACCACGAGCAGCATTGAAAATTTGTGGCACAGTGCTTACGACTCGAGGGCCGCATACTAGTAGACCTTGTGACCGCACACTTACAAGTACACGCCCCAAACGACTCTATTAATAGCGCAGAACAACCGCTACCGGAGCCGTCCATATACAACTGTAGCCTCGGAGCCTTTTATGCGGCCGGGTCATTTTGTATATACGTTTGAGAATGCGCTTCAGGCCTTTTTTATATACATGCGCTTGAGTATGCTAGGAGAGGATGCAGCTGGTCTCCTCAGGCGTTTATTTTGTGGCTGGATACAGTACCCTGGAATCACTACTGTAATGAACGAACGTCGTGGCTGCTGTAATATGCGACCGCTACAGCCACAGTAGTGATGTAACGCATCGTAGGCGACATCGCTATTTCCAACATCAACACCGCCGGCTTCGCGTATGCGGGGTCGAAATGTTGGTGCACCTGCAGATGCGGGGGACATGGCAGTGACACCACTTACAATGGAGAACGAACGCCTCGTTTATTCACTGATGCAGCAGCGGCAGCTGCAGTATACATTGTACCTGCACTAAATACGGCAGATACAGCAGCACTACGACCGTTCAACCAACAATCGCTCACATCCGACTTCTTCTACAAACGCGCGGCAGTATCGTCACAAGCACCCACGGCCCAAAAAACAGAAGCAGCAGCAGTAACAACAACAACAAGAACAACAACAGCTACAGCAACAATTACAACAACAACTACAATAGCAACAGCAGCTGTAACATCAGCACAGATCAGCACAAGGACCGCTCTTAGGAATTGTTGTTGAGCTACAGCAGCACCACCACCACCAGCGGTTAGTGTGTCATGTTTTAGCACCAGCGACGATGTACGTATGTACACAAAAGCAGGCGGAAGGATTTGGCGGGCGCCTTGACTGCTGTCATACACACGCGACTTTTCAGCACACTTGTGTCACGCATGCTGCGATGCGCACACAACAGTCGATTAATAATGCCACCAGCGTCATTACCGTGTTCCAACTCATTGGTGCCACCGGGCACGACATCCACCGATACACCCGGTGCAAAACACCCCCGACAGCGATTGTATGTGCATGTAAGATGCTGTACGTATCTCTCAATAGGAAGTCTCGCCGGTGAATATTTGAAACTGTCGTCCACAGTTGCGTTGGTGAAACGCAGAAGCGTTGAACACGATGCAAGCAGAAGTCACACAACGTTCTATTCTGTGTTTGAATTTAGAGTTTCCACCCCCACGTTGTAGGTAGAAACATCCCTGGATCCCGAACGCGGAGCCCATGGCTATTGCCCCTGTCCCGCTAAATGCGTGTTTCTAGCCTGAGCAAGTGGTCTTGCTTTGAAATCACGCGATTTCCCTCGTCTACCTATCGTGTCGAAAGGCATCGGCTCGATGCTGAGATCATTTCTCCTAGTTTTTTCATTCAGTGGGACGGTGTGTCGCTTGGCGGTTAGGTATTTGTTTATTTCACATTCAGTGTGTGTCCAACATCGTTTGTGTGTCATGTGTTATAATGGCGTATCATACCTGGTCAGGGTTACAGCAGTACGCTGCACCCTGCTGTGCGGTACTGCTATGCTGCTGTTAAACTGCGGTACTGCTCCACTGCTGAACTGGAACTGCTGTACCGCTGTTTAGCTGGTAGTGCTGAAATATTGTTGTGTGCACTGCTGGTATATGCTGCCGTACTGGAGTGCGGTAATGTTGGACTGCTGCGGTGCGTTCCTACTGGAGTCGCCCCGCTGCTGCTCTTGTCCCCACGATACATACCACTGTGCTGAGGTACTAATGTACTGCTGCAGTGTGTTCCTTTCGGTGTCGCTCAGCTCCCCTGGTATGTTCTCTCTCTCGGCCCGCGTCGAGGTCGGGCTGCTGTTATCGTAGTAGTTCAGCTACACACTCCCTATCCCGGTCTCACATATTCATGAAGCGTCTATTCCGTTGGTGTTGGGGTTGTGACACCGACGCACACGAGTGTAGCGCCCATGCCAAACACAACCCACTCGAGTGCAAAACAAAGGTATTCAGACCGGGTCATTCCAATGGCACCTGCTGCAGCAGCTATCTGATGCTGCCTTTGGCGAGAATGGTGTGCCCCTTATACCTGCTGCTGCTGCATCTAACTACCGCTGTCCCATTAGTCACAACGATTCATTTTTTTTGTTAAGCATGATTTG